>PVJN01004985.1:0-85677 GCA_004026805.1 Lasiurus borealis | reverse complement strand
GTTCCTGGGCCGGCCATGGAGGGACGGCCCTGTTAATGAGGTGAGGGTGAGGGCCGGTGCCTGCTTACCCCCCCGCCCAGAGCTGTCTGTCTGTGTCTGATACCCCCTCTGCGGCCCGCACTGCCCTGCCCTCGCCTGCCTCCCCCTGGCTCTGCCCCCCCCTCCCCAAGGGCTCCATCTCAAGGTGTCTGCCCTGTACTGCTGCCACCCACAGGCCTGCAGACAAGGCCAGCGCGTGGTGGGGAGTGGGGGGTTAGGGTGGGGGGGGCAGAAAAGGCCAGCGATGTGAAGCCAGAGGAGAGAGGAGGCCCTCTCACTTCCGGCTCTGGGATGGGACGTGGCTGTCCCTCGCCAAACTCAGGGCAGTTCCTAGAATCCTGGCACCGTGAGCAGAAGGAAACTTTGTCCAATGAACGAGGAAACCCACACCTCAGCCGGGCCTCTTGGTTCCCGATCGACACCCTCTTTATGACATTAAGCCGCCCCAGTCTGAACGCCTGAGGTCACAGAACACCCCCACACCTACAGGAGGGCCAAACCTGTCCAGTTGGCACTGGGAAGGGGCCAGAGGAGGACAGTGGAGTAGGGTCCCTTCCTGTCCAGGACCAGGAAACGTGTCTGAAGGGAAAGGAGACCAGACTTTCAAACTTCCACCCAGTGCCCTTCCCACTAAGCCTTGCTGATACCTTTTCTTTTCTTTTTTTAAAATATATTTTATTGATTTTTTTACAGAGAGGAAAGGAGAGGGATAGAGAGTTAGAAACATTGATGAGAGAGAAACATCAATCAGCCGCCTCCTGCACGCCCCCCACTGAGGATGTGCCTGCAACCAAGGTACATGCCTTTGACCTGAATCGAACCTGGGACCCTTCAGTCCACAGATCGATGCTCTCTCCACTGAGCCAAACCGGTTTTGGCTGCTGCTGCCTTTTCAACAAATGAACGCCACCGGGAGTCCTTGGAACACCTCGCGGTCTCAGTGCCCTTGAAAAGAAATTCCAGGAATGCAGTTTGTATCCACCCAGGGCCTCTGTAATGTACACTTTGCATAATTATGTGAGGTAATTAATGGCGACTAGATTAACTTTTTTCACTCAGCACAGGGGCTAGTTGACAATCATTTAAAACAGAAGGTGCCCTAACCGGTTTGGCTCAGTGGATAGAGTGTCAGCCCAGGTTCCATTCTGGTCAAGGCATGCGGGCACATCTCTAGTATGTGCAGGAGGCGGCTGATCGATGTTTTTCTCTCACCGATGTTTCTAACTCTCTATCCCTCTTCCTTCCTCTCTGTAAAAACAAAATCAATAAAATCTATTTAAAAAAAGAAAATACAAATCTACGAAGTAGAGAAATCAAAGTAATGTTTCTTCAAACGGAGTTTTCCTTTTTCCTACTCCAAATCTATCCTGATAAATGCAAATTAAAACAATGGGATGCCACTTCATTGTTTATTAGAATGTCTTAACGACTTCCCACGCCCCCTACCCCCCCGCCAAAACACACACACACACACACACACACACACCACCCACCAAGTGCTGGTGAGGATGAAGAGCAGCTAATGAGAACCCTCATGCATTGCTGATGGGAATGCAAATGGAAAACAGTGTGCCAGTTTCTTATAAACATCCACTTGCCATATGACTCGGCCATTCCTCCCATAGGTATTTATTATTCAAGAGAAACAGAAGACCTACATGCAAATATTTAGGGAAGCTTTATTCATACTTGCCAAACATTGGAAATAATCAAAATGTCCATCAACAGGTGATATGTAAACAGGCCGTCGCACATCCACAGTGGGATACACCTTTGTAAGAAGGAGAAACGAACGGCTTCTCAAGGGCGTTGTGTTGCGGAAGAAACCGACTGCCAAAGGTCACGCACGGTACGATTTACGTAACGTTCTTAAAGCGACAACATGATAGAGATGGAGAAGAGAGGACTGGCTGCTATGGGTGAGGGTGGGGGTGAGGAGAGGAGCAGTGACCACAGAGCAGCTGCGCTGGGGCGATCCGCTGGTGAGGGGAGCGCTCTGTGTGCTGGCTGGCGTGGGGCCGCACGCGTCGGTGCCCGCGACAGAATGAAGGGCACGCCTGGCAGTGGTGGCACCTTCTTGAACCCCACCCTGCACTTCGTTATGTCAGATGCAACCACTGGAGGAAACTGGCCGAGCGTCCAGGAAACCACTTGGTACTACCTTGGCAACTTCTGGTGACGCTGTACTTATTTTAAAACTGGAGGCCCGGTGCACGAAATTCGTGCATAGGCACGCGGGGGCGGGAGTGGGGGTGGCGGGGGTTATGTCCTTCAGCCCAGCCTGCTCCCTCTCCAATCTGGGACCCCTCAAGGCATGTCCGACTGCCCATTTAGGCTCCATCCTACCTGGGAGGGCAGTCGGACATCCTTCTCACAATCCAGGACTGCTGGCTCCAACTGCTCACCTGCCTGCCTTCCTGATTGCCCCTAACGGCTTCTGCCTGCCAACCTGATCACCTCCTAACCACTCCCCTGCCATCCTGACTGATGCCTAACTGCTCCCCTGCCAGCCTGTTTGCCCCTAACTGCCCTCTCCTGTGCCTGGGTCACCCCCAACTGTCCTCCCTTGCAGGCCTTCTTATGGTGGCCATCTTGTGTCCACATGGGGGCAGTCATCTTGTGTGATGGAGTGATGGTCAATCTGCATATTACTCTTTTATTAGATAAAATAGAGGCCTGGTGCAGGGGTGGGGGCCAGCTGGTTTGCCCTGAAGGGTGTCCTGGATCACGGTGAGTGTTCCCTTGGGGCGTGGGGTGGCCTGGGTGAGGGATCTGTGGTGGTTTGCAGGCTGGCCATGCCCCCTGGTCACCCAGGCGGAGGCCCTGGTGTCTGGGATTGATTTATCTTCTACAATTGAAACTTTGTAGCCTGGAGCGGAGCCAAGCCTTCTGCTTGCACAGCCATTGAAACTTTGTTGCCTGAAGCACCTGCCAGGGTGTGAGGAAACCTTGGCTACCTCCATCGCCACCAGCAGCCCAAGCCTCCCTCCTGCTCTCTCTGTGGCCGTAGCCATCTTGGTTGGGTTAATTTGCATACTTGCTCTGATGGGCATGGCTTGTCGGTGTAGCGGAGGTACGGTCAATTTGCATATTACTCTTTTATTAGATAGGGTGAAATGTGGATACACATATGCATGATGCAGGCAACAACATGGATGACTCTCAAACACATTATGTCAAGTGACAGAAGGTAAGCACAGAAGGCTACTTTCTGAGTGAGTTCATTTACATGACATTCTGGTGTAGAGCAAGTTCGTGGTTTCCAGGCTTTATGTGTGAGGCAGCATGAGGGACTCTGGAATGACGGAGCCCTTCTGTGTCCTGTTTGCTTTGGGGTCACAGGAATCTATACGTGTGAGAATCAATAAAGGGAAACGAGCACTGGACGTCAATCGCAGACACCAGCAGGAAGAACTGTCAGTTACAGAGCTGGAGAGGAGGAGACCTCGCATGCCAATACCACTTCCCTTGTCCAGCAGCTCAGCCAATGAAAAACTGCCATCACCCGGAACACTCACTTTCCTCCATTAGACTGTCCTTCAAACAGCCCGCCCACAACCTCCTCTCTCTCTCTAAAATCATGCTCCTCTCCCTCACTCACAGGACTTATCTGTGAATTTTGCTATAGCTTGCTTATACCAATTGCAATTCTCTGCTATTCCCTAATAAACCCATTTTGCTGGCGAAATAACCGGCTGTGGAATTTTTAAGGTTGACAATGCGTTAAAACTCATGGAACCATATGCTAAAAAAGAGTGAATTTTACTGTATATAAATTTAAAAATAAACTTTAGGAAGTAAAGTCAGTAAAACACAAGAACACCTCACATTTCAAGGAACTACTGTGATGACTTTTGCATACATGACACATTTGGTTTTCACACTACATGCCCTTAGCGACCTCTACTCGGAGGGGAGTGGGAAGGGGAATTCCCTGAGGACTGAAGCACTCCCTTTACACGGAATGTCTTCGGGGCTTTTGACCGAGCAATGCGAATGAGAAGTTGTAATGGGTTTGGTGTGTTGACCGGCCAGCTTAAAATATTGCTGGGTGCTCACCAAAGCTTGAATGATCACACCATGAAATTGAAATCTGAACAGACTGGTGGAAAGGTAACTTGAAGCCAAAACAAGATTTGGAGAGAGAGAGAGAGAGAGAGAGAGAGAGAGAGAGAGAGAGAGAGAGAGAGGAGGGGGGGAGAGGGAATGGAGCTGAGCCCAGCTTGGGAATGAGTTGCAATATTTGAATTCATTTCCTGTTTCCTTGAAAATGTGTTCAGTTTGTTCTCACGGGTTCAGGTGTCCATTTCACACTCAGCAGTTGATTTTTAGGGCCCATTTGGAGTGTGGAATGTAACAGTCTGCTCTCCACCCCACCCCACCCCTTGAGTCTTCTTTCAGCAGGTTTCTTTAGTGACTGTTGAACACCTACTCAAGCGAGTATATCAACAATGATTAAGACCGGAATATGTGCCACTAAAAGCTGAAATCAATAGAAACAGGTGACTAACAGGTCAACAGCTCTGAATTTCAAGTCACCACTCTTGTGCTCTCAGTCTTTTCTTTATGTGATCTTCGGCTGGCTTTCACACCAGGAAGTTTAAACTTGATGTTGCAAATACATTGCTTTTAAGAAAAAAAAATCAGCTACTCTTTTGACGCCCGTTTCATTGTTCGATCAACTTTTCATCGCCGTTCTCAAGATTTCTTTCTCCACATCATTGCGTATGTGCATGAAAAACTGAAATTTCAGGTGGCATCTGGAATTTCACCATCAATAAGGACAGCATCGCTTAGGTGGCTGCGACCTTCCCACCCCTGGGAAGTGTCCATCACTGACCTCATGATGAACTTCCTTCATGGGTAAAGAGAGGACATTCTGGCTCTGAGCTCAGAGTGCCTCTGGCAATGCTGGCTAGAATCACATGCTATAAAACCTTCATCACTTTAATTTACCAGTTCAGAGAGACAAGCCATGTGGCCTTTTTCTGTTGGTTTATACATTTTCACTTTAATTTTACTGAAGTGATGGTGTTAACCAAGCTGAACAGTACCGCGGGCCTGGGCATGTGAAAGCCCAATAAGACACCCACAGGAGTTTGCCACCCAGAAAGCGAGGGTTTCTTAAGGAGGTGGCGCCATGCCCGGGGCACAGGTGGCTCCAGCTCCCAGACCTGCTCCCCATGGCGTCCGGGCATGGGTCACACAGGAAAGATCATTGATCACGGCGCCTGCTGATCAGCTGGTGCTCGGGGAGGGTCACTGATCCTCGCCTGCGGTCCCGAGGTCGGCCATGGGGCTGCTCTGTCCAGTTTCACCAGGACTTGCTCTGTGGGGTCCTTCTGTCTCTCCCAGGTGCGGGGCTCAAACACCACGGAGCCCAGATGTTATGTCTAGTTGGACTGAAAACTGTCTCAATTGGCAGCAGACCTGGTTTCTAAGGCAACTGGCTGCCGACCAGAACCTCACTGTCCTGAGGGCTGAGTGAGTAAGGAGAGAGGGGGCGGGGTGAGTCAGCATTAGGTGAGGCCATTCGTGAAGACAAACACAGTTCCCCCACGGCCTCTTCTCCAGATGAACCACTTTCAAGTGTCTGAGATGATCTATATTCGTGAATGTGTTTTTGTTGATTTCAGAGAGGAAGGGAGAGGGAGAGAGATAGAAACATCAATGACGAGAGAGAATCATGGATCGGCTGCCTCCTGTACGCCCCCTACTGAGGGAGGATCAAGCCAGCAACCTGGCATGTGCCCAGACCAGGAATTGACCCCTGATCTCCTGTTCATAGGTCAACACTCAACCACTGACCCACACCGGCCAGGCTGAGCTGATGCTTCTAGTATTAAGCTCTAGATCTCTAAATAAAATACTTGTTTTGCTTCTGAGGGCAGAATATGCCACCCTGAAATATGATGTAGGAGTTCAGAATACCATCCTCCCCCCTGCTCTCCCCAATAAGCCACTCTGGTCTATATTGATTATTTTGAGCTGGAGGCACTTGAAAAATAGCAAATGCAAGGAGAGGCTTCCTCTGAGCTCCCTATTTGCTTAAAGACAGAACCTCCAAGGGGAACGCAATTGTCATAAATCCCCTCCCAGGAGTTTCATCAGCCAGGGAAGACTTAGTGAGACTTATCCAAAGAGAAGAGACCAGAAGTCAACACCATTTTGTCACAAACCATCACACCTCCCATCTATTCTCCTACGGGCCCATTCATCGTTCCTAAAACTCACGTCCTCTCACTTGAGCGGCCCCCATCCCTACCCCTTTTCCTATGAGGATGGGATTTAAGTTAACATTCTAAGCCACTTGGGGAGTTACTCCTTTTTCCCTGGGTCTCTCCCATGCATATGTGAGGCATACTTGTTAATAAACTTCTGTTTGTCTTCCTCTAGCTACTCTGCCTTTTATTACAGGGGCCTCAGCTAAGAACTCAGAAGAATACGGGGAAAATTATCTCCGCTCTCCCCCTCTCCCCCCTCCCCCCACCCTGGCAACCCCTAACAGGTTCCTTGATTTTTCATTCCCAGGCATTATCTATGGATTTACCAGTTTGCAAGTTAGGGACTTGGCTTTCTCTCCTCCCTTCCCCCTATGAAACACACACAACTTGCCCATCTCTTTATCCTTCCCACATAGATAATAATTTTTATTACATCTTTACTTGGTGTTTCTATCATTATGACCATATCGATAGTACTCTGAACTAAGCCATGGAGTAAACTCCAATGACTTTTCCTATCCTGAACAACTTCGTTTCCCTGGGTAATAATTTTTATGATTGCTAGTGTTGTTGTTGTTATCGCTTATCACTCTTTCAAACACCAACTCTCATTCAGTGATACAAACTTCCTCTCAAGCATGCACAGCATCACATACCTCATCAATCTGTTCATCTTGAAGAAGGGTCTCCCGCAGCCTCTGACCTGGTCCAGTCTGGACTGTTGTTTGCAACATCTGGTGGAGAACTGTCAGCCTGATGTGTCCTTCACCTCCTTCCGGAGGATTCCCTGCATTCCTCTCTTCCGTTGGATCTCCTGTTTCCTGAATCTTACGTCTTCTTTCTTGGTTTACTCCCTTGTTTTGGTGAAGCATATCCTTTCGCAGCTTTCTGGTAAAGGCACATGGAAAAATGCAATTTTTGAAACACCGCCTTTTTTAAATGTCTTCATTCAATCCCCATACATAACTGGTGTTTTATCCATGCATAGAATTCTAAGATACGAGTCATTTTTCTTTAACGTTTTGAAGGCATTGGTTTATCTAGCCTCTGGTATTATTGTTAAAAAACCAGGAAGCATTTTAAAAAGATATATTTTTATTGATTCCAAAAGGAAGGGAAAGGGAGAGAGAGATAGAAACATCAATGATGAGAGAATCATTGATCGGCTGCTTCCTGCACACCCTGCACTGGGGATTGAGCTTGCAAGCCAGGCATGTGCCCTTGACCAGAATCGAACCAGGGACCCTTCAGTCCATAGGCTGACACTTTATCCACTGAGCCAAACCCGCCAGGGCTCAGAGAGCATTATAATTTGATCCTTTGTAATCTACTTAGATCTCTCTTTATCCCAGGAGATTTAAAGTCTTACAATGACAGAAGGGTTTATGTGTTTTCATCTACTGTGTCAGTTTAGAAACTTAGACCATTCTTATATGGGAAATGGTTTCAGATTGTTTTGTCAATAATTTATTTTCCTTCTTTTCTCTATTCCCTGCTTTCCTCTTTCCTTCTCACTCTCTCTCCTTCCCTCTTTCCCTTTCTCTCTGAATCTCTTATTATTTAGATACTAGAGGCTCAGTGCATGAAATTCATGCATGGGGGGAGGGGTCCCTCAGCCTGGCCTGTGCCCTCTCACAATCCAGGACCGCTGGCTCCTAACCACTTGCCTGCCTGATCGCCCCTAGCTACTCGCCTGCCTGCCTGATCACTCCTAACTGCTTGCCTGCCTGCTTGATTGCCCATAACTGCCTCTGCTCCAGCCCCCGCTGCCACAGCTTCGTCCAGAAGGATGTTCAGAATGATGTCTGGAAGGTTCTTTGGCTGTCCAGCCTAATTAGCATATTATACTTTTATTAGTATAGATAGATTAGATCCCCACGACTAGTCTTCTAGTTTTATTTTTTATGGAATGTATTGGGGTGACATTGGTTAATAAAATTACATGGGTTTCAGGTACACAATTCTATAATACATCATCTGTATACTGTGTTGTGTGTTCCCCACCCCAAGTTAAGTCTCCTTCCATCACCATTTATCCCATCATCCCCTCTTCTACCTCCTTTCAACCTCCCTCCCCTCTGATAATCACCATATTGTTTTCTGAGTCTTTGAGTTATTTTTTCCTTAATCATTTCACCTTTTTCACTCAGCTCCAAAACATCCCTCCCCTCTGACTGCTGTCAGCTTGCTCTATCTATGAGTCTGTTTCTATTTCATTCGTTTATTTTGTTCCTTAGACTCACATATGAGTGAAATCAGTCTTCCTCTGACTGGCTTATTGCATGTAACATAATGTTCTCCAGGATAAGATTTCCTTCTTTTTTTATTTCTGAGCAGTATTCCATTGTGCAAATGTAGCACAGCTTTTGTATCCACTCATCTACTGATGGGCACTCGGGCTGTTTCCAGATCTCGGCTATTGTAAATAATGCTTCCATAAACACAGGAGGGCGCGTATTCTTTCAAACTAGTGTTTCAGGCTTCTTTGGATGTATTCTCAGAAGCGGAAGTGCTGGGTCACAAAGCAGTTCCATTCTTACTGTTTTGAGGTAACTCCATACTGCTTTGCCCAGTGGCTGCGCCAATCTGCATTCTGCCAGTCGCTCCACATGCTTGCCAACACTTGTTTATTGATTTAGGGATGACAGCCATTCTGGCAGGTGTGAGGTGCTATCTCACTGTGGTTTTAATTGGCATTTTTCTGATGATTAGCATCTTTTTAATCTCTATTGCCAATCTTTGGAGAAGTGTCAATTCAGGTCATTTGCCCATTTTTAACTGGTTTGTTGTGGTTTTTTTGGTGTTGAGTTTTCTATATTCTTTTTTTGTTGTTAATCTTCACCTGAGGATATTTTCCCATTGATCTTTTAGAGGGAATAGAAGAGAGAGGGGAAGACAGAGAGAAACATCAATGTTGAGAGAAATGCACTGATTGGTTGCCTTCTACATCCACCCCGACCAGGGCCAGGCCGGGGAGAAGCCTGCAACCAAGGTGCACGCCCTTGACCAGAATCAAACCTGGGATCCTATGGCCTGTAGACCAATGCTCTCTATTCACTGAGCCAAACCAGCTAGGGCAAGTTTTATAAATTCTTTATAAAATTTGGATATCAACCCCTTATCAGATGAATCATTGGCGAGTATGTTCTCCCATTCAGTGGGTTGTCTCTTCATTTTGTTGATGGTTTCCTTTGCTGTGCAAAAACTTTTCCGTTTGATGTAGTCTCATTTGTTTATTTTTTCTTCTGTATCCCTTGCCCAAGGCAATATTAGTCCTTGTTTATTTTATTTTGCTTTTACATAGTTTTTGGGCTTTGCTCTACTTTTTGAGAGACTTCTTCAGTTTTATCTTCCACTTTATATTTCTTTTTTTAATTTTTACTTATTATTTTTTTTCTTTATTGATTTTAGAGAGAGGAAGAGAGAGAGAAACATCGATGTGAGAGAAACATGGATCAATTGCCTCCTGCATGGGCTACCGAGACTGGGGATCAACCCACAACCTGGGCATGTTCCCCCGCTGTAAATAGAACCCACCACCCCTTGGTGTATGAGATGACATTCCAATCAATAAGCCACTCGGACCAGGGCTATCTTATTTCTTAAAAACGCCTGTTTCCATGTTTCTAAATGTTTAGAGCTCTCCTTTCTTTCTTTTTAAAATATTTTATTGATTTTTTACAGAGAGGAAGGGAGAGGGATAGAGAGTCAGAAACATCAATGAGAGAGAGACATCGATCAGCCATCTCCTGCACGTCCCCTAACTGGGGATGTGCCCGCAACCAAGATACATGCCCTTGACCGGAATCAAACCTGGGACCCCTCAGTATGCAGGCCAAGGTAGACTCTCTTTTCTTTAAAATTTCTACTTTATTATCATCGTTACTGTTTCAAGGTCAAAATATATTTTCTTATATCCCCGAAGATACTACTGATAGGCTTATGAAAAAGCCTTTTCTCTTTGAGCATCGGGTTTCTTCGTGTGGCTGTTTTCGGTTTTGTGTTGGTCTGCCTGCGTCTGGATCTTTCACACCAGGACTCGCCTCCCCGGAGGTGATCCGGGATCACATGCTTTAAGTAAAAATAGCGCCTGGGGCTTTTCAACAGCAAGCTTCCCGCCAGGGGGCTGGCTGAGCCGAGTCCCAGGGAGGCTCAGGATCCGGCTGCTCAGATTCCCCGAGGACTCTCCAGTCTCCCCGCTGGAGACCCGGGTCCAGGGCAGGATTCTAAGAGCAGAGGAGGACAGGGAGGGCTGGGTCTCAGCATCCACCCAGAATGCACTGTTTTACCTCCCCATTTCTCCTATAGCGTCTGCCTCCTGCCGCCACTCCAGCGACCTTCTGTGTCCCCTCTGCACGAACAATCTTCCGGGCTCTGTGAGTGCGAAGGAGGCCTGAGGTCACTGCATGAAACGGAGCCGATGGTCTGGGGAACGAAGATGCTCCCCCTATTTCAATGAGTCTTCCTTCTCTAGACCCCACCCCTGACCCCTGACAGTATGTCAAGAGAATGGATTAGCTCTCACCCCAGCTTCCCTGGAGTGAAATAATTACTTCTGTCTTCATCGGGGTGCAGTGTGGGTGTGATCATGACCTTCGAGTTCTCCTCAGAGGCTTGTCCTTAAAACAGCGAGGAACACAAACGTTAGGTCCCCAGATGGCACGGGTCCCGCTGTAACAAAATGTTGTGCTCACAGCAATAATCACCTCCCGCCGCACAGGAGAGCGGGCTGGCCTGCCAACATCCTTACGTGCTGACGAAGCACACGGCCCGGGAGGCAGGGGACAGAGTGTCGTGCGGACCCGAGGCCAGTCCGGGCCCTGCCCAATGCCCTCGGTGGGCCGGGCAGGGAGAGAGCAGCCTTGATGGAGAAGCACCATGCTAGTGTCTGTAGAATCTACAGTGGTAGATCCTCAGTGTTGATACTGGTAATCTGTGTGGTCTCTTTTCATACATTTTCTTTTCACAAAGAAGAAAGGAAGGAGGGAGGGAGGGAGGGAGGGAGGGAGGGAGACTTTCTGTTCCTTGCTTCAGTCCAGTCTCATGCCAGTGGCTGTCGCTTTTTAATTTCAGGCACAACCCTCACGAGGATGTCCCCGCTGTCACTCAAGAGTGTGGAACAGATCAGCCCCAGATGTGCGTGAATGCTTTGCCTCTGTCTGTGGGCAGCTCTCCAATGATTCGCATCTGCCCGGCTCCGCTCCCGGGGCCGTGGGGAGGCATTTGGTAAGTGAAAGCTTGTTTTGCTACCGCGGGCGCTGCTGGTCTTGGCTGCCTCCTTTTTCTCAGACTCTTACTGTGCGCCAGCTGAAATTCTCTCCGTCTCAGCTGTCACCAAATCCAAGCATGGTAAGCTGTTTTCCTTTATCTTCAACCTTGCAGAAATGCATGTGACGTCACTGGAAGGAAGGAAAGTCACGTGGCAAAAGCAAGGATTTGTGTTTGCCAGAGCCAAGCCCAGTCCCCTGGGTCGGGAGGCTGGGGGGTCGTGAAACAGGCCTGTTGTCACCTGTCATCCCAAGTCCTCGTCGTTACTGTAGGTAATAGCAATGCCTCCTGCGTGGGGCTGTGCTGAGAAGCAAACGACCATCTCAGCGACAGGCTAAGTCCTTCGGGAAATGCTGCGGATCGTGTGGGTTCGGCAGCCTGGCGTGGTGGAGTCCGGCCTGAGAACTGAAATCGGGTTCCAACAGCAGCCAGGGGAATCCATCTGGTGACCTTGAACAAGCCCCTCACATCTCTGCGGGTCGGTGTTCTCATCTGAAGAAGGAAGGGCCACTTCTCAACCTTATGCACGTGAAAATCAGCGAGACTGTGTCCCGGTCCCACGCTCGTGGTGCCAATAGGTGGCTCAGGGCTGAGCCAGAACCTGCGTCGTTAACAAGCGCCAATGATTTGCAGCCAGTGGGCTGGCAGCCGCGCCGAACGGAGCATGGTTAGCTGTCCATCCATCTCACAACAAACAGTCACTGTGTGCCTACGATCCATCCTAGACGCTGGAGAAGCAAAAGGGTCTGGATGCTGAGACCGGTTTGGCTCAGTGGATAGAGCGTCGGCCTGCGGAATGAAAGGTCCCAGGTTCCATTCCGGTCAAGGGCATGTATCTTGGTTGCGGGCACATCCCCAGTGTGGGGTGTGCAAGAGGCGGCTGATCGATGTCTCTCTCTCATCGATGTTTCTGACTTTCTATCCCTCTCCCTTCTTCTCTGTAAAAATCAATAAAATATATTTTTAAAAAAAGGTTCTGGCTGTCCTGAGTTTACACTGCAAGTGGGGGAGGTCGCCATTGACATGTAAGGAAATGACAAACGCAGTCGCAGTGACAACTACAGGAGCGTGGGGACCGAGGGGCTGAACCAACAGGGGAGCCTCGGGTTACAGGCGACCGGCCTCGCCCAGCCTGGGCAGAGCCACGGTGCCCACGTCACGCAGAAGCTGCACCAGGCATGCATCCCTGCCTGACTTGCCTGTGGGGCCCGCCAAGGACACCGGAGAGTGTGGGACACAGCTGGGCGCCGGCTCTTCAGCAAAGTCACCCTGCCACTGGCGAGCGGGTAGGGTAGCGCATCTCTGTGCTCCCTGGGGAGCCAGTGGTGTGGGGGATGCAGGCAGCGGGGAGCCGGTGGTATGTGGGGGGGGATGCGGGCAGTGGGTGCGGGTACCATGGGCAGAGGCTCGGCCTGGGCTCAGGTTAGGAACTGCTCAGAGACAAGGCTCAGAGGCGCTGATGGGAGGGACAGAAGCAGGCCCCGAGAGCAGCGGCTCCACAGAGAGAGGCTGAGGTGAGGCTGGCAAAGACGCAGGTTTGATACCTGCGGCACCAAAAGGAGAAGCGTAACCGTGGGAGGCAGCGGGGGACAGAAGCGGTCATCCCGTTCTGGAGCCTCGGCCGCGCCATTTCATCTCTCCGGGCACCGATGTTTCCCTCATACCAGAGGGCTAATAACTCATCCCCGGGCACAGGGATGAGAGAAGAGTGAACAGCTGGGAATGTGGTTGGATAATAACAAGTAATAGGAAGCAGGCTATTCGCTTCACAGTTTTGCAGTTCATGGTCGCTCTGTTTAACAGCAACAGGAAGGATCTAGAACAGCGGTTCTCAACCTTCCTAAGGCCGCGACCCTTGCATACAGTTCCTCATGGGGTTGTGACCCCCAACCATGAAATTTTGCTACTGTTCTGCATCGTGATGTAAATATCTACATTTTCTGATGGTCTTAAGCGACCCCTGTGAAAGGGTCGTTCAACCCCCAAAGGGGTCGTGACCCACAAGTTGAGAACCTCTGGTCTAGAAGCTATGAATTCTCTGTGGGTGCTTTATCTTCAGCCCTGCCGGGTGCTGGAGCCGTGCCCCGTTTCCATGGATTCACTGTCCATGACCACAGCTAGTCCCTCCCTTGTCCAAATCCTGCATCTCCTTCCATGTGGCTCAGGGTTGCGGAGGCAGGAGAACGGGACCCCTGCAATGTCTGCTCCAACCCCAGCCACAATTTTGCAAGTCTTGTCTCACAAGGCTGTCTCCAGCCCACAGTTCTCCCTGTGTAGACACAGTTGATCCTCACAGCCAACTGGCCTAGAGGTCAATTCCTCCCCAGTGATACCGACACACAGAGACAGAAACCATGGCACCCTCTACAGTGGGCCTTGCCCGCATGGTGAGCACAGGACCCTGAAATGGCACCATGACCTCCTGGCTCACAGGTCGATGCCCAACCACGGGGCCACACCGGCCGGCGACAGTTCCCCTTGCACATTCAAGCTCCGAAGCCGTGCGCCCGGCCAGGCTGCTCGTAGAGTTCCTGGCTTCCCCAGAGCCTCGCTTCCCCACGGCCCGAGCCTGCACTTGGCCTCTGCTGCCCTTTCCTCTTGGAGGAGCGGCCTTTGCTCTCTGCCGTTTTAGTGGCATCTGTCCCAGCGGGCCCAGCCGTCCGCAGCTGGAGGACACCACTGCCACCCACACTCAGCCCCCCGGAAGGACTCTCTCCTCTCGTTCTCACAGCTCAGCTCGGCGTCACCAGGCGGGGATGGCTGAAGGAGCACCGGGAGGCCTCACTCACAGGGCCTAGCACCAGCACCCCCAGGCTCAGGACCCCCCCCCAACCCCCACCCTGGGTACCATACTGCCCTCAGCAGGCTCTTCGGGTGCAGGTCTCACTCCACAGCCCTCAGTGAGAACCCAGAAAGCTCTGCCCCTTGGAATTAAGGCCACAGAAGCCCTGGAGAGAACGCCCTCCTCCCCCCAGTCTCAGTCCTCCCTTCCTCCTCTGGGGTTAGACTCTTCCCAGGATGACCAGCGTCCATTTGTTCAGAGGAAAACATCCACATGCACATGGGGTCTGCTCGCCACCAGCCAAGACCGGTCAATAGAGAAACTAATGATGCCTTTCACCAAGTCCCGCCACCCGGGTCTCCGGTGCTGGCGGGAGCAGCTCAGGCAGACTGGGGAAGCCACACTCCAGAGACAGGAAGCAGATTGGGAGCTAGATGCCTGGGTTGTGGGCTCCATCCCCAGGGTGGGGGGCGTGCAGGCAAAGGCCAATCAATGATTGTTTCTCATCACTGATGTTTCTATCTCTCCCTCCCCTTTCCTCTCCCTTCCTCTATGAAATCAATAAAACATTTTTTCTCAAATGAGTTAATGGTTCAGTTCCAGTGTGAGAGGACGATAAAATTCCGGAGGTGGCTGGTGATGGTAATTGCACAGTAATGTGAATGCACTTAATGCCTCACTTAAGACGTTGAAATGGTACACTCTACTGGCGTGGCTCAGTGGATAGAGCATCAGCCTGCGGGCTGAAGGGGCCTGGGTTTGATCCCGGCCAAAGTCACACGCCCGGGTGGCGGGGGCCATGCAAGAGGCAGCCTATCAATAAGCCTCTCTCATCACTGATGTTTCTCTCTCTCTCCCTCTCCCTTCCGCTCTTAAATCAATAAATATATATATATATATTTAAGTTAAAGTGGTAAATTTAAAGTTATGTCTATTTTGTCAATCAAAGGAAATAAACAGTCCGCGTTGCTCAGGACCAGGCCTTGTCGTATCCCCGTGTGAGCGGAGGCGGGACCAGCCCTCGGGCAGCGGCCAGTGTGGCTCTGCTCTCCCTGGATGGAAAGGCACACGGACATTTCCCCAGATCAACAGCCTTTGCCCATCCGGGCCAGCACGCGTGCGGGAGAAAGGAAAGATGTCTGCTGACTCCGCAGGTGACGTTCACAGCCCTCTGGGGCTCAGGGTCTCGGTGACCAAGGGGCTCGCCTGATGCCTTTTCTCGAAAGGAAAGCCTTCTCTCCGGGGCATTTTTATTGACCATTCTCTCTGCCTCAGATGCAGAAAACTGCTGGCACCTTCTGCCTGGCAGAGTGGAACCTCTGTCTCCACGCCCCTGGCTGTGTGCGGACAGACTACGGTGCACTGTCAGATCTGCATGGATGTGACAGATCGAACTCGCCTTCAAAGAAACACTAATCTCCCTCGGGTGGATCCCTGTCAGCCTCCAGAAGCTTCTCCGCGGAAAAGTTTGGTATCCTTTCAAACCCTCACTGTGCAACCGAACATTGAATACTGGGACACAGCAGGTGCCACTGAGGGCATGAGCCCTAACCGGGAATTCGAACCGTGACCTCCTGGTTCATATAAGTTGATACTCAACCACTGAGCCACGCCGGCTTGGCAATAGTTGGGAGCTTTTGAGAGAAACCAAGATGATGGCTTAGGTGATCACCTAAATTGCTGCCTCGCACAATTTCAAAACTACAGCTAAAAGACAGAATGGACATCATCCAGAACCACAGGAAGGCTGGCTGAGTGGAAATTCTACAACTAGAAGGAAAGAGAGGGGCTCACGGAGACTAGAGGAGCTACAAAAAGCTGAGGTACAGAGACACACGCATGGAGAGAGGATGGGTGGCTGAGTGCCTGGCTGGCTTCCTCTAGTGCAGCGGTTCTCAACCTGTGGGTCGAGAACAGCTAGCAGGGTCTCCTAAGACCATCAGAAAACACAGAGATTTACATTAAGATTCATAACAGTAGCAAATTACAGTTATGAAGTAGTGACAAAAATAATTTTATGATTGGGGATCACCACAACATGAGGGACTGTATTAAAAGGTAGCAGCATTAGGAAGGTTGAGAATCATTGCTATAGTGGGATAGTCAGTGCCTGACTGCACTGAACCCCAGTTTCTACTGCACTGAACCCCAGTTCCAGGCGAGACTCATATGGGTGGAGTCTGGACTATTAGGAAAAGGGAGGAGTACACGGAAACTCAGGGGAGCTGCGAAAGGCAGAGGTCTGGAGGGACGCGTGCGAGTGCACACAGAGAGGACGAACTGCTGATTGTGCCGCTGGCTTTCTCTAGCAGGAGGAAGACGGAACTTCATGACTGTGCTGAAATCCAGTTCTGACTGCACCGAACCCTGGTTTCAGACAAGAACCTGGGGACCCAGACTCATACAGGTCCCCAGAGCGCATGGAAACTGAGGGGAGCTGCAAAAGGCAGAAGTCTTGAGGAGCATGTACAAGTGCACACAGAGAAGGCTGCAGGAATTACTGAGGGACACTGAGACCCAGGGGCTCATAGAGCAGGGCTGATGGGAAGCCAAGGCTGTCTGCTCAGCCCTGAGACTCCATCTCATCCAAGCTCAGCACAGAGGCTTTTGCAATTTTGCAAGTCTTGTCTCATAAGGCTGTCTTCAGCACAAAGTTCTCCTGGCGTAGACACAGCTGATCCTCACAGTCAGTTGGCCTGGAGGTCAATTCCCCCCCAGTGATACCAACAACAATCAAGACTTAATTACAACAAGGCTGTACACACAGTCCACAAAGGGGTGCACCAAGAAGGTCCACCTCAGGTAACTGGGGAGGCAGAGCTACAGGGCCATATAAGACACCTAGCACACAAAGCTACTCTACCAACTCAGGGAAGCAGCGAAAATGCGGAGACAAAGAAACAGATCAAAACTGAAAAAAATGGAGGAAAACAAACGACTGAATATAGAGTTCAAAACCATGAATATAAGGTTTTTCAAGGATTTCCTAGAAAAGATGGATAAATTTAGTGAGACCCAAGAGGAGATGAAAAAGGACCAACTGGAAATTAAACATAC
This sequence comes from Lasiurus borealis, assembly GCA_004026805.1. Taxonomy (NCBI): domain Eukaryota; kingdom Metazoa; phylum Chordata; class Mammalia; order Chiroptera; family Vespertilionidae; genus Lasiurus; species Lasiurus borealis. Next base: position 68,307 of record PVJN01004985.1, on the reverse strand, counting down.
ACTGACTGAAATAAAAAATATATCACTTAAACCTAACATCATAGGGGTGGCAGTGAATATTAGGTGTTTTATTGACCTCATGTGAGTGAATAAAAAGTCGGCCACTCTAGATAGGTTGTGCAAATCCTTTTTGGAATTTCATTGGTCTGTGCAACCCAGAAACCTGGGAACTGTTAGATGAACTCAACTCCAGGGTCACTTGTCTTTAAACTTCTTTGTGCCCATAGATTCGACTTGGTAGAGTATCTGGAGGACATCTACATATCTGACAGATATCAATTCATCATTCAAAGCTGAGCCTAATACTCAGGCAGAAATCCCATCTTATAGCCCTGGTTTCGCAGCATCACTCTCCCTGCCTTGTCCTCCCACCTACTGCACGTAAACGGGTGCCACAAAGTCTGCCGCCCCTCTTCAGTCCCTGGCCAATTGTTGACTTGACCTGGGCAGGTACCTACACGCTTTCAGAAAACCTTAAGGGAAGGAAAATACTCTGACCTTTTTCCCCTAGAGAGCAGTCCACATGCCAACCTTTTCCCTGGGTCACAGGAGACCACCTCCACCTGCTGCTCCCATGCTCGCCACCCCGCCAGAGCGGGCCACGTCCAACCCTGGACGCAGGGTCAGAGGTAGCTGGGGGTGACTGCCACCAACAGGGCCCCGCGGAGGAGCCAGTGCCGAGAACAGTGGGTTACTCAACGTCTCCATCTGCGAGTTGCCCCTAGTGGTTGTTTCCAATCACCATGCCAGGTCCTGCCAGGGATGAATGGAGAAATGACAGCAATCTTGACTCGAGCTGATATTTAAACATCACTACACTTAGCACAGGAAGATGTACGAATTTGAAGGAAAGATAGCTCTGTTGTTGAGGTTCTTGTTTTTGTCTGAGTACCCACTTTCCACTCGAGGTGTAAGAGCCAAACTCTTTCTGAATCCTATTCTAATCTAGGTTCTTTATTTGTATAAAACTGTGCCTCTTTCCTTCGGACTTATCTCAGTCTGTAATGGGACATAACTGCGGCATTTGTCCATGTGATTAAGAGCCCCTTCTGGATGCAAAATACTAAGTGATCCAGAGTCAGGCACCATTTTGTTTACCGCGGTGCCCTTACCACAGGTCCAGTGCACAGCAGGCTCTGAATACATGTTACCGACTGAATGAGCAAGAGGGAGTGCCGGGCACTTGTCTCTGCTCAAAGGCATGTTGTTAAAAACACTTACCTGTTCTCAACAACCACTTTCTGCTACTCTAGGCTTTCGAGTCTAATGGCTTGAAATATACACCAACACCAGCCAACCATTTGGACATTGGGGGACATCCACTGACAGCCTCCTGGCCTCTTCTGGAATCCCCTCCCAGACGGTCACACTGTTAAGACAGCTCCACCACTGGTCTAAATCAGCTGCAGCAGCGGAGATGATACTTATGGGTTGGGTTTTCCGTCTCTTCTTCAGTGACAGAATTTGCAGGAAGCAAAGTCCATAGGGACTCTCCCTGGTTGGCCCCTTTGAGAATGGGGAGATGGGATTGGCTGTGGGTTCAGCAAATCCAGCAGGTCCATGGGAAATGGCTGATACTCATCTAAGGTGTGGCTCCCACCCAGACTGAGCACTCTCTTTCAGAAGCAACGGCTACGTTTATAAGTTTTAAAAAAGCATTAGCTTCAAAGCCTGATTGCAGGCATCACCATTGCTTGTGTGGGATCTGGTCCATTGAGACCCAATCCATTTTCACAACGACACTCCAGCCAGGAAGCAAGCAAGGACAGCAGATGCCCTGATGCCCTGGGCTGCTCAGACTCCCCAACATCCGGTCCCTCTTGCACTGGGAGTAAGAACCGAGCCTCTGGCCTGGGATTAGTAGTCAACCGAAGGGAAAGGCCTACTGCTAGGTTTCCAACAACTAATGGTCAGTCATTTAGGATTGATGTTTCTTTGCTGATTTTTTGTTTAGAGGATTTGTCCAATGGTGATAGTTGGGTATTAAAGTCTCCTACCATGATTGTATTGCTCTCAATCTCTCCCTTGATAACCTCCAGGAGTCTTTTTTAATGTATTTGGGTGCTCTTGTATTGGGTGCATATATGTTAATCAGTTACTTCTTTTTGTTGGATTGCTCCCTTTAGTATTATGAAATAGCCTTCCTCATCTCTTGTTATGTCCTTCACTTTGAGATCTACTTTGTCAGATGTAAGTATTGCTACCCCAGCTTTGTTTCCATTTCCATTCGCATGAAAAACCTTTTTCCATCCCTTCACCCTCAGTCTGTGTACGTCTTCTTTTTTTTTAGGTGGGTTTCTTATAGACAGCAGATATATAGGTCATGTTTTCTTATGCAATCCGTTATCCTATGTCTTTCAATTGGGGCATTTAATCCATTTACATTTAAAGTTATTATTGATAGGTACTTATTTGTTGCAATTTTTATTCTTTACCCCTGTGTTCCTTCTTCACTTCCTATTTCTTTTTTTTTATAGCAGACTCTTCAGCATTTCTTGCATTGCTGGTTTGGTGGTAATAAATTCCCTTAGTCCTTTTTTATCTGTGAAGCTCCTGGTTTCACCTTCAATTTTGATTGATAGCCTTGCTTGGTACAGTATTCTTGGATTCAGACCCTTCTTTTGCATGACTTTGTATATTTCATTCCATTCCCTTCTGGCCTGATGAGTTTCTGTTGAGAAATAAGTTGATAGTCTGATGGGAGTTCCTTTGTAGGTAACTTTTTGTTTCTCTCTGGACACTTTTAAGATTCTTACTTTGTCATTGGTGTTTGCCAATTTAATTATAATGTGCCTTGGTGTCGGTCTTTTGGGGTTCATTTTGCTTGGGACTCTGTGAGCTTCTTGGATTTGTGTGGGTTTTTTTCTTCCCTATATCAGGGAAGTTTTCTGTCATTATTTCTTCAAACAGGTTTTCTCTTCCTTGCTCAGTTTCCTCTCCTTCTGGAACCCTGATGATGCAGATATTGTTTTGTTTCGTGTTGTCCCAAAGTTCCCTTAGGCTCTCCTCCTGCTTTTTAACGTTTTTTTTTTTCCTAGAAGCTGCTCTATTTGCGTATTTTTTCCTACCTTGTCTTCTAGCTCACTGATGCGGTCCTCTGCTTCTTCTAGCCTACCCTTGATGCTTTCTATTGAGTTCTTTACAGCAGTGATGTCATTGTTCATTTCTTCTTGGTTCTTTTTCATTTCGTTTTGCTTCTTATTCATATTGTCAAATTTGTCTTCTATTCTTTTCAGCCACCTTATGACCATTTCTCTGAATTCTTTCTCTGGCAGGTTCTTGCCTCTATTTCATTTACAGTGGTACCTCGAGATACAAGTGCCCTAACATACGAGATTTTTGAGATACAAGCCATCGAGTGAGTGATTTTTGCTTTGAAATATGAGCAACATTTGAGATAGGAGTAATTGCATGGATCGGCCAGCTGCACACGACCCACCAGTTTACCGCAACTTGAGCGTCTCATAGTTTCCCACGCCTCAAGGTACGGAATGAATTACAACTTGTATCTCGAGGTACCACTGTACTTCCTTTTCTGGTGATGCCTGCTTTTCTTTCATATGTGGGCTGTTTCTTTGTCTCCCCATGGTCTCTCTTCCCTGGATGTTTGATTATGTAGTTCTCTCTCTTCTGTGTTGATTTAAAGGCATAAAATACAACACAACCAGGTACAATGCACAAGGCACTGAACAGAAATGTATTCATGATATTAAAAACTACAAATAAAGGAGGCCATTAGAGAGAGGCAAATTAGGGGATAGAAGAGAAAGAAGAAGAGAGAGAGAGAGAAAAAGAGTGCCAAAATGAAATTGGGAGGGAAGAAAAGAAAGAGAATAAGAAAGAGAAAGGGAACAAAGTATATATATGGGGAGAAAACTCCAATAGGACAGCCACTAATCCCAACAAATGCCAGCAACAAATACCTGGAGATTAATACAAGCTACAAACAACAACTAATATCAAGCAAGGTGTTTGCACTTTCTACTTGTGTTGATAGCTGGATACACGTCAGTGCATTGTGCAGTCATGGCCGAACATTCCTGAGCCTTCATAACGACCACAGGAAGGAAATGTTCTGCTGGACATCCGACGGTCACCATCGGCTCCAGCCTACCACTCAAGGTAGGTCCTAGCTGTGTTTTCAGTGTGCAAACCCTAAGACCCTTGAACAGATCTTTGTCATGTATTTCTAGCCAAAACCTGGCTTCCGAACTGAAGGGGTACCAATCCGATACCAACGGGAGTTTGCCGCCCAGAAAGCAAGGGTTTCTTAAGGAGGTGGCACCAAGCCCAGGGGCACAGGTGGCTCCAGCTCACAGCCCTGCTCCCCATGGCATCCGGGCATGGGTCACACAGGAAAGATGACTGATCATGGCGCCTGCTGATCAGCTGGTGCTCGGGGAGGGTCACTGATCCTCGCCTGTGGTCCCAAGGTCGGCCATGGGGCTGCTCTGTCCATTTTGACCAGGACTTGCTCTGTGGGGTCCTTCTGTCTCTCCCGGGTGCGGAGCTCAAACACCACGGAGCCCAGATGCTATGTCTAATTGGACTGAAAACTGTCTCAATCGGCAGAAGACCTTGTTTCTAAGGCAACTGGCTGCCGACCACAACCTCACTGTCCTGAGGGCTGAATGAGTAAGAAGGGAGGGGGCGGAGTGAGTCAGGGTTCTAGCTGAGGCCAGTTTGAGTCAAAGGGGAAAAAATCAAAATGAAAGGCCAGGTTTCAAATAAGGGTTTGTAAAGTGTATCCTTCAGAGGGAACATCTTCCCTTTGCAGGGGCAGCGGCGTTACAACCTGCAGACTCTGTGAGCTCAGTGGACGGGTTGTGAGAGCAGCACCCTCCCAAGAAGATGTCTCTCTGCGTCGCCTGTAAAGGACACTCCATCCATCAGTCCGAGCTTCTCCCAGGAGCAGCTCCGAGCTCGCTATGTACCAACGCTCCCTCTCTCCAGAGGCCCATCCTGCAGCTTAATCACGCTCGCTCCCAGCTATTCTGGGCCACACTCATTTCCTGCGGTGGAAATGAGGCTCTGACAGTGCTCCTTTCACACTTAATCTGCTCGCTCTCATTACAGCTCTGCCTCTACATTACAGCAATGGTGCTGCCAGACACAGGGTCCCTTGAAAAGCCCCTCCCTCGCCTCCACCTGCCCCTCCAAGAGGCAGGAACGCGCTGCATTTGGTGCACACTCTCGCTTTTTACCTTCACTCCAAAAAGGATGTGCAGGAAAGCAGCCTTCTCCGTAGTTTGCCAGCCAGTGTGGGGCCACCTAGTGATGGAAGAGATGAAATGCAGCCATGAGGGGCAAGAATATTCTTTTTCCTTTTTTTTTTTTTTTTAAACAATCTTACTGAGGTATCATTAACATAGATACACTGTGTGTGTTTAAGATGTACAACTTGATGTTTTGGTACATATACATTGTGAAGTGATCACCAAAATCAAGCTGATTAATACATCCACTGTCCTTTTGGTGTGTGTGTGTGTGTGTGTGTGTGTTGAAAAGCCATAATTGAAGATCTGCTAAGCACATTTCAAGTATACAAAACAGTATTGTTAACTATAGTCCCCATGCTTACATTAGATCAAGGACTTATTCATCTTGCAAAACTGAAACTTCGGACTCGCAGAGGTGAAAAATATTATTTTGTATGTTTCATTCTCCTCCACTTACTTTTCAGGGTTTGACAAGTGCATCATTTAAGATGGAATGTCTTCCCTTTTCAGGGACATTGGCTAACCTTCCCACTGCACTGGGTCTGTGAATGCATTTTTAAAAACAAAACAAAAGCCGAAACCGGTTTGGCTCAGTGGAGAGAGCGTCTGCCTGTGGGTTGGAAGGTCCCAGGTTCGATTCCGGTCAAGGGCACGTACCTCGGTTTTAGGTACATCCCCAGTAGGAGGTGTGCAGGAGGAGATTGATCAATGTTTCTTTCTCATTGATGTTTCTAACTCTCTACCCCTCTCCCTTCCTCCCTGTAAAAAATCAATAAAATATATTTAAAAAAATAAAAACTTCTTACTTTCCAAGCTCTTCCTCACCATCCCCCAGAAACATGGGGAGACATCTCACAACCTGAGGGGCAGGGTCAGCATTTGGCAAAGCAGGAGCCACAGGAGGTGAGGAACGAGCCTCGCTGGAGCGAGGGGACAGGATTCCGTCCGTGCTCGGCGCCATCGAGCACCCCATCCAGGGCAGGCCCCTGGCCTCCCAAACCCGGCCTCCTGGTTGTCAAATGAGGAAGTTGAACTTCGGGGTCTGTGAGAGCCTTCCGGCGCTAACATGCCAAACCGGTGAGATACAGGGTGGGGCAAAAGTAGGTTTACAGTTGGGAGTAATAAACCCAGTTTATTCCTGTATGATGGATGAATTACGATCCTATTTTCCCTAGGAACTGTGCTCTACATTTGTCCACCCTGTGCAATCATGTGCTGGGTTGTTTTTTAGATCTCAGAGGTGGGAGACTGAGTGTGAGAGGAGACTGGAATCTGTATTTGGTGACCTTTCTGGAATGTGAGCACTGGTCATGTGGGCCAAGGGGAACTGACCAACGGCACCTCCAGTTCCACTCGGCAAGCCCACTTCTGAATTATTCATGGTTTACAAGCAAAGAAGTGTGCACGTGTATATGTGGGGCGGGGGGGCTGTTAATTGCTGGTTCGACCTCTGCAAGGAGATCCACTGGGAAAGAATGTTGTTTGCTAGAGAGGACAGACCAAGGGCTTCTCGGACGGAAAGGGACTGTACGGGTCATCTAATCTACACCCAGCCACGTCCAGGGAAAGAAATCAACCTCGGATGCACTTAGGTGACCGGGCCAAGATCACAGCCAGTTAGTTGCAAAGTCAGAAGAGTCCACTGAGAGGGACTCCTTCTTTTTTAAAATATATATTTTATTGATTTATTTTATTTAATTTTTTTCTACAGAGAGGAAGGGAGAGGGATAGAGAGTTAGAAACACTGATGAGAGAGAGACACCGATCAGCTGCCTCCTGCATGCCTCCTACTGGGGATGAGCCTGCAACCAAGGTACAAGTCATTGACCAAAATCGAACCTGGGACCTTTCAGTCTGCAGGCCAACGCTCTACCCACTGAGCCAAACCAGTTAGGGCGAGAGGGACTCCTTCTAAAGAGGAGGAAACTCCTGATATTATAACCCAACACATCCAGGAGTAGAGAGTCTGGTTTCCACGTCAATGTTCACAGAAGTCATGTACGACAACATAGAAATGTGACAAGTATTAAATGCCACTGCTCTGTGCCTGTCAGCCATGGGCAGACCCCCAGATGGCTTTGAGAGAGCAGAAGAGAGAGAGCGGAGAGACCATTCCTAAGAGATCATTTGTTTCTGACGCGGAGTCGGATCAGGGATGAAGGCCCCACCTTCTAGAATCTTGGAACCGTTAACGAAATATTGAAAACTTTCCTAACGCTGTTACTGAACACGAATAATGGATGAACCACTGCGTTTCCTCCCCACATTCTGACATTCTAAAAGCTGGCCAACTCTGCCAGCCTCACCCCTGACCTCCTTCTCCTCGCCCTCCTCCAACCACGCTCTGGCCTCCTTGCCAGTCTCTGAGCCCGGGGTCACCCTTCTCGCTCCGTCCTGGGTACCCCCCCCCCCCGCCCACAGGCTGCTCCTCTTCTTAGAAGCTTCATCTCCGAGAATCCACCTGACTCCCTCCTCCATCCCTTCCAGGTCTTTGCTCAAACATCATCTCCGTGCCCTGGCCAGTGTGGCTCCATGGTTAGAGCATCAGCCTGTGGACTCAAGTGTTGTGTGATTTCCAGTCACGGGCACCTCCCTGAGTCGCAGGTTGGATCCCCAGCCCTTGTCAGGGCACATGATGCAGGAGGCAACCAGTCAGTGTCTGTGGCTCTCTCTGTCGGTGCCTGCCTGCCTCCTCACAGCTCTCGGAGTGATGCTGAGTCCCGACGAGTCAGGGCAGAACCAGAGACTAGTTAGACCTGTCTCCTTGGCGAAGTGTCTACCTTCCCTGCGCCGGGCGCCTCCCTGCTCCGGGGAGAGTGGCACCCGCTCCGGGGAGAGTGGCACCCGCTCCGGGGAGAGCGGCACCTGCCTTCCAGGTCAACAGGAGGTGGGAGTGCAGTGCCTGTTTCCCTCCCTCTCGCTGCCTCGAGAAGAGGCCCTCTGCTCTGCACAGCACTACATCCGGGGTCCCTCTGCTGCCTCATTCGGGGCTCCCCTCCCCACAGACGCTGGAGAAACACTCAGAGCCTCGCAGCCTGTTCCAGGGGCCGGTGGCAGGGAGAGAGCCCTCCCCCACTGTGGGCCCCTCACTGTCAGGCTGGCTCACGCCCTGGGCCTCACCTCCCATTCAAGCTGATGATGGAGGGGAACACAGCCTCCAGGGGAGGCAGCACAGAGCACTTTTCATTCTTCTTGGCGGCCAGTTTACGAGCAAAAATGGCTCCGTTTCCAAGGTCATCCTAAAGGAGCAGGAGTCAAGATCTCCTCAGACACCAGCACAGGAGTATTTCTCAAACTCTGCTCCTAAAAACATAAAAAATAAAGCCAGGCTGCTTTGTAATCCAGACACAGGGAGTCTGAGTTATCGAATGACACTTGGGATTTTTGCAGGACTTTTCAGAGCCTTTGTTCTGATAAGTGCATGTGGCTCTCCAAGAGGAGTGGCAGTATGTTCACCCTAAAACATTCCCCCACTTCCTTGTACCCCTTCCCCCACATAGTTGTTCTTGCAGCTAGTGCTCCAGAGACCACATGTGAGGGACAGAGGGGGACTCAGCTGTAGGTAGACTTCTTCTATCGAAGCTGAAAGGCTGAGCTGGGGCAGGTCGGATGGCTTCATCGAGATCAGGTAACTAGTGAGGGCAGAACCAGGGCTGCGATCCAGCCTGCTGCTGTGTTTTCCATGCGGTTCCTTTCACAGCACCGAGATTCCTGAAGACTCTATAGAGGGACCCTGCTACTGTCACTCCAGGAAATAAACCGACTTGGAGGGTAACCAAAGAGACGGACTTTCTAGCACTAAAGAATGAAAGTGTGGCCGAAACCGGGTTGGTTCTGCGGATAGAGCGTCGGCCTGAGGACTGAAAGGTCCCAGGTTCGATTCCGGTCAAGGGCATGTATCCTGGTTGCGGGCACATCCCCGGTGGGGGGCGTGCAGGAGGTGGCTGATCGATGTCTCTCTCTCATCGATGTTTCTAGCTCTCTATCTCTCTCCCTTCCTCTCTGTAAAAAATATCAATAAAAATATATCTTTTTAAAAAAATGAAAGTGTGTGTGAGAGAGCATGTGTGTGTACGCGCCCGTGTTACAGAAATAGCACTGGTGTTGAAAGATGTATCCCCAGCCAACATGGCTGAATAGTCCCCAAAGCCCTAAACAAAAGAGTGTCTCTCCCAGCTCTCCTCTTCCCTCCCATGGCCCTGGGGACAGTTCATGAGAGACCGAGCCTCCCCCAGTGAGGGAAGCCCACCTGGCCCAGTATGGCGGCTGACCAATGGCCCCCCAAAGATATCCACGCCACAATCCCCAGAACCTGAGAACGTCGCTTCATACGCTAAAGACACTGTGAGATGTGATTAAACTAAGGCACGGGATGGGGAAATGCCCCTGTATTATCCGGGTGGACCCTGCAGGAAACCACAAGTGTCCTTCTCAGAGGGAGGCAGAGGGAGGGGTGGTGATGGTGACGACGGAGGAAGGGACCACGGCCGCGGAAGAGACGTGTCCACAGACACCGAGAAAGGCCAGGCGCCTTCGGAAGGAGCCCTGTCCACACCTTGACATGAGCCCGGGAAAACGATTTCGGGTTTCTGATCCGGCGCCCGCGGAGAACAATCTGTGTGTGTGAACCCTCGGCTCCCGGCAGCGCGCTGCAGCAGGAGGACAGGAACACGCGTCCAGGATGATGCAAACACCCCAGTTCACTCCGAGCAGGTGGTGCCGCCGCCCAGATAAGGTGAGCGCTGGCCACGGGCCACGGGGTGGTGTGACCGGCTCGGGTGGCGGCTCAGTCACCCCACGCGGCTCGCAGCCAGCCAGAGGTCTCCTGCGAGCGTTGCCCTCTGACCGGCCTCCTGCAAAGGGGCTGGGCTTCCCTGTTCCGACGGCACGTCCCTGCCTCCCGCAGAGCGCGCCCTCTGTCCCTGTCGCAAGAGGCGGGCAGGGCCGGGTCTGCGGCACCGCACCCGCCCGTGTGGCCTCCCGTGGCGGTTTTCCTTGGCAGCCTCACAGCCCAGCCAGTGGGCAGAGGCCAGCCAAGCCGGTTCGGGCTGCTTGGGGACGGGCTGCGCTGGCTCCTGCAACCTGTCAGCATCTCCAGGGTGTCTTCCCGCCCACCCTCCTGCCATCGCTCTCATTCCTGCATGGCCGCCTGGATACCTCCTCACACAACATCTCTGAGGCCCGGGAAATGGTTTCCCTGGAAACCAGCAGGACGCATCTCACGGAGGAAAGAGTTTCTTACAGGCCAAGGCCACTCAAGAGAGCGTCTCTGGCTTGGCTGCTATTTTGCTCACGGAAGGGAGGCTATTGGGCAACATTTAATGAGCTAATGGGGCAAAATCCAGCTCAGCGACACACTGCCCTCTGTTGCTGTCTTCTTGTGACTTCCCAAAGTGGGTGCTGGCGGGAGGGCGTGGCCTCTGGGGTGACTCTTCCATGATGCTGCTCAGCCAATGAGAAAACGAGGCCCCGTGGGTTACCCAAGCTCCGGACAGATCAATGATGCTAATTACTGTTTAAAGCCGAGTCTGAAAGTCGCCCGGGGCCTCCGAGATTTAATCGCCCCGCCGGAAGTGAAACACGACCCGGGTAAATAATGTCACCACAGCAACTCTGCAGGGTGGACACATCCAGGACGCCCCGCACAGAAGTCAGGGGTCCGCCTCCGGCAGGCCGCCGGGTCTGGGACTGGGGGCCCCTTTCAGGATGAGGGTGTTGAGATGCACAAGTTAAACCTCTTCACTCCAGAGCCCAAGACTTGGTTTCTGACGCACCGAATGCTCCTCCTGTCAACCCACCTGCAGGGGTCTCCTGCCAAACCCTCAGTCCCCAGCAGCCAATCAGTAGAGAGAGTAGAGAGCCAGAATGTCCGCCTTTGAACCCGCTCTCCCATGGACCAGCCCGTGACCACAGCCGGCCACTTTAACAGCTCTGCCTTGGTTTCCCCATCTGTGCAAAGACAAAAATATTACCTACCTCAAAGGACCACGGTGAACATGAGACCTCGTTCCATGCTCCATCAGCCCCTGGAACGATATCAATAAAGGGGGGTTATTATTTCATTATCAGAGATGAGCTAAAGGGGCGTGGCCTTCTCCTCTCCACCACAGCGTGGGCTCGCCCACTGATCCCTGTGCGCTCTGATGAGCGGGAAACATCTGGAAAAAAGGTCACCAGGCTCCCACTCGACCAGATATCGTGCAGTTTGTTCACACCACCCGTGCAAAAACCATAGGCGGCCCTCTGCTGTCGGCAAACTGGCAGGTCCTCAAACCAGCGCTGAGTCCCGGGGTCCTGGCAGAGCTGCGGCTCGAATTCCCAGAGTCCGAGGTGGGGGCACCATCGCTCCGGCCTGGGTGCTTTTGGAAACGCGTGTCGTGGGGGCCCCATGTTTGCACCAACAGAACCTGGCGCCGTTGGCTCCGCAGAGCAAACACAACGCAGAAACCGTCTGCCATCTGCTCTGCCCGCGCCGCAGCCTCACTCACACCGGTCAAGTCTAAAGGTCACCGTACTGAGGAAGTTCCTGACTTCCCTTGGTGGTGGAAGATAAAGTGGAAGGCTGCACGAAAACCAAGGAGGCTCTTTTGCTTAAGAAACTTAAGGGCCAAAACCGGTGTGGCTCAGTGGATAGAGCGTCGGTCCGCGGACTGAAGGGTCTTGGGTTTGATTCCAGTCAAGGGCCTGTACCTTGGTTGCGGGCACATCCCCAGTGTGGGGTGTGCAGGAGGCGGCTGATCGATGTCTCTCTCTCATTGATGTTTCCAACTCTCTATCCCTCTCCCTTCCTCTCTGTAAAACATCAATAAAAAATATTTTAAAAAAAGAAAAGAAAAAGAAACTTAAGGCCTGGCATAATATACAAGAGGCCTATGCCTCTCTGCGCATGAGAGCTGGCAAGGGCAAAATGAGAAACCGTCCTCGTATCGTCTATAATGAGAACAACCGTATCATCGAAGCCTCCAGAAACATCCTGGAATTACTCTGCTTAATGTCAGCAAACAGAACATTTTGAAACTCGCTCCTGCCTGGAGCGCAGGTGGGCCGTTTCTGCGTTTGGACTGAAAGTGCCTTCCACAAGCTGGACGAGCTGTGTGGCAGCGGCTAGCGCTGTCCCCTCAGGAGTAACCGCAGCCTCCCCAGGCACAAGAGGCTCAGTGCGGACTCAGCCGAATCTTGAGAAGCCAGAGATGCAGAGAGCCCTCCGAGGGCCACGCAAGGAGACCCACCGCAGAGCCCTGAGGAAGAATCCGCCGAGAACCCCGAGGATCGTGTGGGAGCTAAACCCCTGTGCTGAGACCCTGCGCCGGCCACATCCTTCGCCAGGCCGAGAGCCACAAGCTTCGGGGGATAAAGCAGCAGCAGCAGCAGCAGCCCAGTCAGATGGAAGGGGGTTCCGGGCCCGGAGCCTGTGGTAGGGGAGGAGGAAGGAAGACTTTGGCCTTCAGCAGCGGGAGAGGCCTTTGGTGGCGAAAAAGGTCGCAGCTTCTGAGAAACCCGCAGCTGAGAAGCCGCAGAGAAGAAACCCACCCCAGGAGGAAAGAAGCCCGTGGCATAAACTCCAATCTGTTTATTCCACAACCGTCGAATCACTTTGGACAGCTCATTCTGAATAAAAATATGATCAGAGGCAAAAAAATAAAAATAAAAATAAAAAAGATGAGCTAAAGGATAAAAGATGAGTCACCGAGCGACCAACATTTAAAATGGATCATTCCTGCCAAAACCGGTTTTGCTCAGTGGATAGAGCGTCGGCCTGCAGACTGAAAGGTCCCAGGTTCGATTCCAGTCAAGGGCATGTATCCTGGTTGCAGGCACATCCCCAGCAGGGGATGTGCAGGAGGCAGCTGATCGATGTAGCTCTCTCATCGATGTTTCTAACTCTCTATCTCTCTCCCTTCCTCTCTGTAAAAAACCAATAAATTATATTTAAAAATGGATCATTCCTATAATCTTCATGTTGCAGTCAACTGCTGTAGTGACCGATCCCCGTGTCATTAGCGTCACACAATAAAGGCTGATTTCTGCTGGGTTACAGTGAAAGCGCATGTCCTGGTTGGCAGGCAGCCTCCTCCAAGGGGTCCCTGCGGGAACCAGGCTCCCTTCCACCTCCGGGCTCCACATCTTCACAACCTCCTTCCAAAGCTGCCCCGAGGCTGGTCCCCATGGGAGCCACTCAAAAGGGGGAACTGGAAAGAGTGGCAGGGGGTATTTCAGGGGCCAGGCCCACAGTGGGGGCTCAGGAGACCCACAATCCTCTGGCAAGAACCCTGTCCATGACCACCCCTGCCCATGACCACACCTAACTGCAGAGGAGTCTGGGAAGTTAACCACTAGCCTTCTCTACCACCCTTTATCAAAACTTTCTTCTGAGAGGATTGCACTGCCTTCAAATTACCCCTGAATATGAATTTGGTTTTGATTTCTAGATTAGTTTTAGTTTCTCCCTAGCCCACTCAAAGTTCAGTATATTCCAGGGTTTTCTGGATTTAGGAGACATAATGGGGAATAATTCCTTATATATTTCAAATTGCAAGTGTTGACTATTTCCCAAGCCTCCAGGATTTTATAAACGACAAGTTGATGGGAACAGAGACTCAGTGGAACTTGGTCCCTCGAACCAGGTTCACAACTGGCTTCCCCCATAACTTCCAAATTTATACTTCTTGTTTTGTGTATTAATTTGTGCATCAGCCCTTTCTTCAGGTGTTTGAACTCAGGCCATGCTGGCAGGTCAACGCCAGGTCAACCATCAGCATCAACTGCAAGACCAAATTGCTTCGGAAAGAAGACGATGCACTACGTTTGGTGGGTTCAGGAAGGTGTAGTGTATTATGAGCTAAAATCAGGTGGAACCATTAATACTGATCACTACTGGTCACTACTGATCAATTTGAACCACCAGAATGTTCCAGAAGACACGGCAAAGTAATTTTGCTTCATAATAATGCACCATCACACACTTCAAAACCAGCTAAAGACACGTTAAAAGATCTTGTCTGAGAAGTATTAACCCACCCGCCATTTTCACCAGGCCTTGCTCCTTCAGTTGACCACTTGTTCCGATCGATGGCACACGCACTTTCTGAGCAGCCCTTCAAAATGTACGAATAAGTGCAAAACGGGGTCTCTGAATGGTTTGCCTCAAAACAAGAAAAGTTCTATTGGGACGGTCTCCACAAATTACCTGAGAGATGGGGGAAATGTGTAGCTAGCGATGGACATTACTTTGAATAAAGCACTTTTGATGTTTCTTTTGAAACTACCGTGTTTTCTTTGATTACAAAATGCGCATTACTAACCAGTACACCTGGTAAAACCTTTCAAACTGGTGATGTCCAAGGTATGACTACAAAAGCCTACATGATACCTGCCTCAAATGTACAAATCTATACCTCAGCCACAAAGATGAAAATGAGAAAACAAAAAGTAAAATGCTAAAAAGCTAACATAGAAACTCCTGAAATTGGGGTTCCGAGTTTGCTTTACTGGATTCCACACATATTTATTCACAAGAGGACTATGTTACCCTATAATGTGCTTTACCCAAAGTCTGCTGAGTTAAATGTTAATGACATTTAATAAAATACCTTCACAGCAACATCTACACTAGTATTTGACCAAATATCTGGGTACAAAGGCCTAGCCAAGTTGACACATAAGATTAACCTTCACACCAGGTAAAAAGAGGTGCTTGGTAAATGTTTGTGGAATCTATATATATAAAAAGCCAGCGACCTGAACACTGTAACTACCAGAGCGACCCGTCACTATGACGCCCCCTGTGACAGGAACCAGCTGATTGTAGGTGGGGCCAACAGCCAACCTCCTGCCGCCCCTTGCCCTGGCCGGCCCTGCCCCTCTGCCCCTGATGGGCCCCCACCACCCCATCAGCAATGGCTCCTCCCTTTAGCTAGCTCCGCCTCTAATAGGCCCTCCCACTCTGATCAGGGCTGGCCAGCCAACCACCCTCAGCCCCTCCTCCCACTGGGCCCACCCCCGATCAGCCCCTATCACCCCAATAGGCCTGCAGCCCCTCCCCCCAGGCAGCTCCACCCCCGGTTGCCTTCCCTACACACTTCTATCAGGGGCAAGGCCAGTGGCTACTGTCTGCCGCCTCTCCCTCTGCTGGGCCCACCGATCAGCTCCCCACCCCAATTGGGAGTAGGGCTCACTGGCCAATGCCCGTGGTCCCTCCCCACAGGCCATCCCAGCCCTGACTGGGCCCCAATCGGGGCAGGGCAGCCAGCCAACCTCCCGTCATCTCCTCCTCCTGACAGTCTCGACCCCGAGCCTCCCCAATGGGAGCCGGGCTGGCTGGACCCCACCCATGCAGGATTCGTGCACTGGGCCTCTAGCTGACTAATAAAATCTGCTATTCTTATACTTATTTCCTTCTCTTTTCTCCTTCCCTAGTTGGATTCTCTTTTAATGACCTTCCCAAACCTTCCACTCTCTTTCCTTACGTGTGTCTTTCCCCTGTGGTTCCTCCCAGGCTGGGGTCCCATCAATTGCAGAGATGCACAAGGAGGCAGGTGGACAAAAGCCCCTGCTTGGTGGGGAAGGAGACCGCTCCTGCTCAGGCCCTGGCTTAGGAGTCAGAGAAGGCCCCTGGCGGGTGTCCCCCCACAAACCGCCCTGCAGAGAAACCACAGCCTACTGATCACTACTGATCAATCTGAGCCAAGCTTTGATCATAAAATGACCGGAATGTTCCAGAAGACACGGCTGTCAGCTCCATCAGACAGGACACCATCAGCTTATACTGAGCGTTGAAGAACTCAGGTGGCTCCAAGCCTCTGGAGTCAGAATCCAGGTGTTGCCTCAATCCTCGGGGTGGGGGTGGGCAAACAGCATGACCCCCACAGCAGCGATGCCTTCACCTCTCAGCCAGGCTTCCGACGGGAAGGGCTGCAGTCCCCCCATCCCCCCAAACCCTCCACTGCCCACTTCCCAGGACTCAATCTTGACCTGCCACCTCCTGAGCCAACAGAAGCGAGCCCAGCATCCTCCCTTCCTCCCTTCGCCCTCCTCCTCCAGCAGCGTGTACT
The DNA here is from genome assembly GCA_004026805.1 of Lasiurus borealis. Lineage (NCBI taxonomy): Eukaryota > Metazoa > Chordata > Mammalia > Chiroptera > Vespertilionidae > Lasiurus > Lasiurus borealis. Next base: position 52,037 of record PVJN01004985.1, on the reverse strand, counting down.
GTGCCAGGTGCCGAGGGCCCGGCTCCCCAGCGGAGTGTCCTGTGTGATGGTGCGGGGCTGTCACACCCGCGTCCCTGCCCACACTTCACGCAGCCCTCTCCCCATTCACTGATACCTCTGTCCAACCTTCCAGTTTATACAGAAGAATGCTGCAGCCAGAGAGCTGAGTCTCCAAACACTCAACTCAACTGAATCCAGTTTCTTCTTAAGTGGCTCAAGTGGGTCAGCCCTGGTCTTGGAAGTTGCTGACCACTTCTATCCACTAGAGGGCAGCAGCCAACCCCCATCCCGGCAAATCCTCCCACATCCCGGAGAGTCAGCACTAGGTGGATTGCTCTGCTCCCCAATTCATAACACTGATCCCCTTTCCCTTCTCAAAATGAGCCTCGCAAACCAGGCAAAGGAATAAGAAGGTAAGGGGTGAGGGGGTTAAGTGCCATAACCCAGAAAGAGGCCACAGCTGGCCTTATTAAGAACAGATCAGGCCCCAGCCGGTTTGGCTCAGTGGATGGAGTGTTGGCTCAAGTACTGAAGGGTTTGATTCCGGTTGTTTGCAGCCTTGGTCAGAGCACGTGCAAGGAGGCAACTAGATACGTCGATGTTTCTCTCTCTATGTCCCTCCCTCTCCCTTCTATTCTTCCTAAAAATCAACAGCAAAAAGTATCCTCGGGTGACGATTAACAACAACAATAAAAAAGAACATATGAGAACCAACGATAGAAAAGGGTTTGAAACACCTATGCATGCATGTTCACTATCCAATTCGCCTGCCAAAACTAATGCCAACGGATAACCACATAATCTCAGGTTTGGCCAGCTGTTGTCTGCAGTGGTATTGGAATTATCCAGTAAGTTTCTCTTTTTAAGACACAGATCTGAGGACCAAGCCCTCAGAGAATCTTTTGACGAGTCTGGAACAGGAACCCAGGAATGTGTGATGTCAGAAGGCTTCTGATACGTAAGAGAGTTCAGAAGCCATTGCTATTCACTGGAGTTTCAGAAATGTAAAGAGTGAGTGTGATGCTCTAACTGGTTTGGCTCAGTGGATAGAGCATCAGCCTGCGTACTCAGGGGTCCTGGGTTCAATTCTGGTCAAGGGCATGTACCTAAGTTGTGGGCACATCCCCAGTGGGAGGTGTGCAGGAGGCGGCTGATTGATGTTTCTCTCTCATCAATGTTTCTAGCTCTCTATCCCTCTCGCTTCCTCTGTAAAATATCAAAAATAAAAAAGAGTGAGTGTGAGAGCTCAAAGGTAACAGGGGGGCTGGAAGAGGGGGGACAGAGCCACAACGTCACTGGGCATTGAGACCTGTCCCCTGCTTGTGAAGCAGCAGCTACACTTGGGCTTTGGAAGGCGGGCGAGTCCCTCGCTGAGAGCTCTCTCCCGGGACTTGTCATCTCCGCGGGCTCAAGGCTGCAGCGAGGCTGGCCGGGCGGGTTCTGGGTTAGATCCGCCTCAGTTTGTATCTGGCTCTGCCAGCTACTGGTTATAGACCCTCACGTGTCCTTAACTCCCCACGTCTGTCTTCTTCTCTCTGAGGGAAACATAACCTTTTTCCCATTGTTTGAGGATTCAGGGAGCACAGCTCTGCGAAGCACAGTGCTCGGCGGCGTGCAGTGCCTGCGAGGGACGGATGCTGTCTGCTACACGCAGAGCATCGCCGCTGTGCGCCTCTGAGAACGAGGAGCAGGACAGAACTGCACAGCCCGCAAGCAGCAGCGTCCTGGCCTTCTAGTCCGAGATACACCTCCTCAGCGCCAGCTGGTAGCTGACCAGGAGGGCTGTCTCTCGGGCACAGAGTGACCTTATTGGCTGAGAAACAGCCATGTCCTCAGAGCCTTCTCTCTGTCTCCCACGTTCCAGAAACTGGCAGAGTTTGAGGAAGGCCTCCACGCTCAATCCTCATGGACCCTGGGAATTCTAGAAACGTGTTCCCCTCTCTCTCCGCATCCGATCTGCTGGCATCTCCTCCTCCTTGGAGCCATCGCACCCCGGTCCTGAGAATCCCAGAGCCCTGCTTGGTCGAGGTCCTTCACAAACTCTACATTAGATAACAAGTGTCCTTACACAAAGAGGGGGTGAGGCCATGGAAGGCGCATGAAGACAGAGGCAGAGATTAGGGTCATGCTGCCACCAACCGAGAAACGTGGGGCCACCAAAGCTGGAGAGACAGGAAGAAAGTCTCCCCTGGAGCCTTCAGGGGGTGCCTGGTTCTGCTGACACCCTGATTTTGGACTTCTAGCCTCCAGAACTGTGAGAAAATAAGTGTCTATTGTTTTAAGGCACCGGGTTTGTGGTCATTTGCTCTGGCAGCCCTAGGGAGCTAATGCACTCATCCTTCAGGGCTTGGTTCATACGGCATCTCCTCCAGGCAGTACTCCCTGCATTTCTCCTGCGATCACACCCTTGTCAGCTTATATAAGACTAGAGGCCCAGTGCACATCCCTCGGCCTGGCCTGCGGGGATCGGGCAGAAACTGGCTCTCCAACATCCCCTGAGGGGTCCCAGATGGCAAGAGGGTGCAGGCCAGGCTGAGGGACCCTACCAGTGCACTATCGGGGCCGGGGAGGGGTCGTGGGAGGGATCCAGGGTGTATTCAGCCCATCTTGCCCAGTCCCAATCAACCGGACCCCAGTAGCAAGCTAACCTATCAGTTGGAGCGACTGCCCCCTGGTGGTCAGTGCATGTCATAGCGACTAGTTGAACAAACAGACACTTAGCATGAGGCTTTTATTATATAGGATTCCCTATTTGACTCCATTTCACTCAATAAATTCCTAAAAGACAGCACATGGGGTTCTGTTCCCAACTGTACTATGAGCACTGCTCCAGGAAAGGTCAGGTGCACTCCACACCCAGGCATTGAGATTGCATCTCCTATGGTGTGGGCTCATGCCAGGGACTACCAAACACTACCTCAATGGGTCCCCAACAGGCCGAGAGGTAGGAACCATCATCTCTGTTTTATAGAGCAGAAGCAACTTGCCCCAGACCATCCATGAGCAGAGTTAGAACTTACTTCCAGATCTCTCTAAGTCACAGTCCCAGTAAGCATGAGCACGACATTTTCGAAAGACCAGTAGCCAACTAGAAGAGGGGAAATTGGGAAAGAGTGGGGAGAAAGTGGGGTATTAATTAGCTAGTTTTTTTATTGTTTGTTTGTTTGTTTGTTTGTTTTTAGATATGTTTTTATTGGTTTCAGAGAGGAAGGGAGAGGGAAAGATAGAAACATCAATGATGAGAGAGAATCGTTGATCGGCTGCCTCCTGCACTCCCCACACTGGGGATGGAGCCCACAACCTGGGCCTGGGCCCTGATTAAGAATCCAACAGAGACCTACTGGTTGGGTCAATGCTCACCCACTGAGCCACACAGGCCGGGCTTAATTATACAGTTTTGAGCCAGAGCCAGAGCCAGTGTGTGAGTGTCTGTGTGTGTGTGTGTGTGTGTGTGTGTGTAAATGGGAATGAGGGTCCTAGGTTGGCAAACTCCAGATTAACTCATGCGGCATGAATGTATCACAGCAGCTTCAATTCCAAGGCTTGGGGGGAGGGGCCTGTGATGCCGGGGGAAGAAGGGAGGAGGGAAAGCAGCGGGAAAAGAAGGGAGAAAACTGTGTACGGGAGGGCTGGGGCATAGCTCTGCTAAACTGGGGACAGAACTATTTTCCTTTTCCTCGCCCCTTTCCTCTTGCCCGGCCTCTGCCCACTTCCGGTGGCCTCGTTGCCAAGGCATCAGAGCGTGCACATCAGAGGTGCTGTCTGAGCACCCACCCTGGCATTTCACCCGATGTAGGAGGCTAAAGAATGCCCCCCAAAGACAGCCATGGTCCCATTCCTGGAACCCATAAACGCTGCTTTATATGGCAAACGAGGACTTTGCAGATTTGATCAAGTGAAGCACCCCGAGTCGGGGAGATGATCCAGATGGCCCTAACTGCAGCTGGAAGTGCCCAGAGGAGAAGCAGGAGATCCGACCCAGAGAAGAGAAGGCCATGTGACTGCGGAGGCGGGACTGCAGGGAGGTGCCCACTAGCCAAGGAACGCTGGCAACCGCGGAGCCACAAAGACAAAACCAGGTTCTGCTCTAGCCCCCGCAGGAAGCACGCGTCTGCTGACCCCTGATCGCAGCCCGTGGTCCTGACTGCAGACTTCCGCCCTCCAGCTTGTGAGAGAGAAGTTTCTGTTGTTTTCAGCCACAAGTTTACGGTAATTTTTATTTATTTATTTTTTAAAATATATTTTATTGATTTTTTACAGAGAGAAAGGGAGAGGGACAGAGAGTCAGAAACATGGATGAGAGACATCGATCAGCCGCCTCCTGCACGCCCCCTACTGGGGATGTGCCCAAAACCAGGATACATGCCCTTGACCGGAATCAAACCTGGGACCTTTCGGTCTGCAGGCCAATGCTCTATCCACTGAGCCACGGTAACTTTTTATAGTAGCCACAGGAAACAAATACACCAGGTTTCACTCCATCTTAATCCAAACCTGTCTTCTTGGCAGCCTCCTTGATGGGGCGTTCAAGAGGAAGAAAACCCAGTTCTATCGATTCAGCCTAACGAGAGTCCCTCGTGCCCACAGAGGCAACACCGTTCTTAAAGGCAAGGATCTGCCAATCCTTGAGTTAATGTCGAATTTCTCAGATTAATATAAAGAAACAAAGCGAACTAAAACTCCGAGCCATGGGGGGCAAGTTCAGGGAGGTGGACTGACAGACAGGTAAATGAGGGGTGGAGGTCAGACCTCAGGGCCACCCCCTTAGCCAGTTCTTTTCTCACCCACAGAAACTGAGAGATTCTCCGAAAGTTGTTATTTTCCTCAGGGGCCCCAGTGTTGCCTGCCCAGAGCCTGGCACAGAGTAAAGGCTGGATCTGGGGTGAGTGGGTGGAAATGGCAGAGGGGTGCCTAACACACATCTCACTCACTGCCCATGCAGCGGAACCGGTCATTAACATTCCGGCAATTTACATTTCTCCTCCACGTGAATCTCTTCCCACGTTCTATGTTACTTATCGCCACTACCTCTTCTTTTCAGTAACATACATCTGTTTTTCGGTGCAAATGTGCCCCGGTAAAGCAGATAAGACCTTTATGCTGCGAAATGAACTCCCCTTCATTCTAAGCCCAGACTCCTCAGTGGCACTTCTGGACGGTCGCTCCAATGAACACAGAGCAAGAGCTGTAATTAGCAGCCAGTTGCCTAGAATAATCAAAGCCCGTTATGGACACCATTCACAGCATCTGTAGCACACTTCTAAGTGATGTTAACATTAAAAAAAAGAAGAAAAACAGTATCTTCATCTATCCTGCAAGCTCCCTAACAGTATTCTTTCTCTCTCCGTGGCTATAGTTACACTTCCCCTAGGGTGTAATATTTTAAAAATAGATTCCAGAGAGGGAGGGAGAGTTAGAAACATCAATGATGAAAGACAATCACTGATCAGCTGCCTCCTGCGTGTCTCCCACTGAGGACTGAGTCTGCAACGCAGGCATATGCCCTGCCCAGGCATCAAGCCATGATCTCCTGGTTCATAGGTCGATGCTCAGCCATTAAACCACGCCAGCTGGGCTCCCCTCGTTCAAAAGCCCAAAAGGAAATGATGAGCTGTGATCCGATGTGGCCGTGTGAGGGCCCGCCTGTAGAGTTAGCTCTGGCATCAATGCCCAAACCCTCCTTCAACACAACCACACCCAGTGGTGTAACCGTGGCCTCAGGGAATCAGGATCTGCATTTAAGACCCCCAGTGGGCTCAAGCACTGCCAAGCTGGCAAAGCACTGCTCAGGCCAAAGCCGAGGCCAACATTTGGCATTGGACAGCGGATGGCTACCTGATGGCCGAATCCCAGATAGGAATGGCCACCCGGAATGACAGCAAGAGACCAAGGGGGGACTTCCGGGCTGAATTGGTGGGCTGGGTGAACTGCCTCGATGAAAAGGCTTCCCCCAGCAAGGGGCGTGCTGGCCCGATTTGTCCCACTTCCGTCCCGGGTACTTATGGCCCGTCCCCTTCTATGACGCAATGACCATGTGCGTGCACGTCTCTCCAGGAGTCTAAACGCAGGCTAATATTTCACCAGCATTGTCAATTTCTAATCCTCCTCTCCAGCCTCGCTTCCATTTCGACACTTATCGTTTGGATCTCTTGAAATGATTGCTGTGGAGAGGCTGCGCACTCAGAGCCTGCGGCAGGCCTTCCAGAGGCTCATTCGCCCCATTGTGGTCCATTGCAGAAAGGACTGTGACTCTCTCAGGGAGAGTGAAGCGTTCTGAGCGATGAGCTAAAAGTATGAAAATGGCCCTAGCTGGTTTGGCTCAGTGGATAGAGCATCAGCCTGTGGACTAAAGGGTTCCAGGTTCGATTTCCGGTCAGGGCACATGCCCCGGTTGCGGGCTCAATCCCCAGTGTGGAGCGTGCAAGAAGCAGCCGATCAATGATTCTCTCTCTCTCCCTCTCCCTTTCTCTCTGACATCAATAGAAATAGATCGTTAAAAATATAAAAATGCCATACAACACTGCAAACCCCACAAATGCCACTCTAATCAAGCCACTTATACAACAAGAAGAGATTTCCATGCACAAGAACAGGTCGCTGAGTGGGGCAGCCTGGTTGTAGGTTCTGGCCTCTGTTCGCTGGCTTCGCTCCAGGGGCCACCTGTGACCTGTAGGTACAGTGATTATCTCCGTTTTACAGAAGAGGAAACTGAGGCACAGCAAGGTGCAGTGACCAGCCCAAAGCTTCGCCCTGCAGGTGGTGGAGCTGAAATTGGGACCGCTCTTCATGGCTCTGCTCTCATTTTGGGCGGAAAGGAGGTTAAGATGGGGAACACGCTCACCACCCCAGGAGGAGGGTTAAGAAGGGGGGTTAAGGAGGAGGGTTAAGGAGGAGGGTTAAGGAGGAGACGGCTAGGAGGGTCCCCGGCCACCCTGCCTGTGGTTCCCGCCTTCAGGGGGTGAGGGAGCAATGGACACCCTTTCCCTCGCCTGACCAGGAAGAGGCGTCCTCAGCCCCCCAGGAAGAGAAGGTGATTGGGGGTGCGCATCTCCATCCCATCTCCACCCACACATTGGCCTTCTGTTCTCGTGGGCCCCCCACACACGGGTACTTGCAGCCCTGGGCCAGCCCCGGCGCCCGGCAAACAGGGGAAATTAAACAGTTTGCACAGAATGAAACGTGGGCAGGAAAGTGCCTGCAGCTGGTGGTTAACACCGGCCCTAAGAGGATCAACGCCTAGTCCGCTGGCTCCACATGGAGGGGGGGCGGTGAGACGTGTGCGCGCTCCCTTTTACCCATTCACGTGGGTTAATGTGGACGAGAAGGGTTCGAGTTTAATCCCTTTGTGCGCCGGTGAATGTAGAGAACCGGACAAGCCCGGAGAGGGCACCCCGGCTGGCAGGCAACCTGCGGAGCGTGTGGGCCCTGGCCAGCCTGGCAGGAAGTGAAAAAAAACGGCGAGGAGACGGAGGGCAGACAGAGAGGGTGTCCTGGGGGTGTGGCTGAGCTCAGCATCCCCCTCCCCCCGGGCTGGAGGCAGGTAGACTGCTCGCTGGCCCATCGCCCCACACGGCCCCGGGGTGGCCTCTGCGCTCTGGAGGCTCCCCAGTTCCCACGGGAGAGCAGGGCTCCCCTTTCCCCCAACTCTGCAAAGAACCAACCAGCTCCAGGGGAGACCTGGGGCCTGGCCAGCCCTCAGCAGAGCAGGGAGAACCGAGGGGGAGGTGGGGAGCGGAAAAGGAGGGGAAATGTCTAAGGAGACACCCCGTTTCTCAAAGGCACCCATCAGAAAGAGGCGAGAGCTCCTCCGCTCTAAGTCAGGCCATGAGACCAAAGCCAGTTCCACAGATTCCATCTGTAACAAAGCCCCCCCCCAGTTCACCCCCACACACACACTGCAAGCTTGGAGCCCCCAGAATGCGGCTCCCAGGCAGCAGGCTGTGAGCGAGCCCCGCTGCTGCGGGACCAGCGCCGGCCCCTGGCGGATGGTCGGGGCTTTGGCACAGGCGCAGCCAGCGGCGGGCCTCCCCCTCCTCCCCCTTGGGCCCGTCCAGCCCCCGTCCCCCCGCCCCCGTTTCTGTCGGCGCCTCCCCCCTCCGCCCCCTCCCCATGTATTCGCTCTCTAAAGCCATAAAAAAGAGATCAACTTGCCTCCGTCCGCGCAGCCCTTTGCAGTGACAAATATTGATGTCCCCAGTGTCTGCGCTCTCCGGCCCTCAACCGTCAAGAAAGGGCGGCCGCGGAAGGGGGACATAACCAGCGGACAATGCTGTGAAAATATGTTTGCAGGAAATAGACAATCGTTGGATTAAACGTATTCAAGTATGAAATAATGCCTTTTTGTGTCCGAACCTGGGCGAGGGGCGGGCACAAAAGTTCCCTGTGGCAGCTCCGTGCTCCCTTTGTGAGCCGTGCGCTTTGGCGTCTCCACTTGGGCGCAGGACTCAGAGGCCTGGGAGCGCGATTGTTTCTCCCTTTCTAATGACATTTACCGGATCAAAACACGCTGTTAATTCGATCAGAAGGCTTCGCCCTCCCTGACAAAGCCACCACCCTCGCTCCCCAAGTTGGTTAAATTGACCAAAATTAGGCAAATGAATAGGGGTCTGGAGGCGGCCCCTCTCGCAGGTGACGTCGCATAATGCTCGCCCGGCCAGCTGCATGCCCCCTTTTCTTCTCGGCCCCCTCTTCGCGGCGTGGCCCCCCCATCCTCCCACCGACCCCCCCGCCCACCACACACACCCGCCCGCCCGCCTCCCCGCCTCCCCCCTCTGGCATTATGAAAATTTGGCCCCATGGAACCATTCACACTTTTCAATGGGCGTTTGCGGACGGGATAAGAGGCTACAAATTGAGCCTCTTCCCCTCCCCCGGCCCCCCCCCCCAGCCCCGGGGAAGCGGGGAGAAAAGAAAGCGGGCGGCGTGGTCGGGGAGAAGGGGGAGCGTCGCGTGCCAAAGGCGGAGGGCGGGGCGGCGCGGCGCGGGAGCCTCGTGTGCCAGCCGCGGCCCACACCTGCCGGGACGCGGGGCGGACAGGGAGGGGGGGACGGCCGTGTCACCGAGTCGTGTGAGAAAAGCCTGGGAACAAGCGGGGCGCCTCCGTCTCCAGGGGCTCTGCCTTGAACCCAGCGGAACAGCCTATTAAAGGCTTACTTAATTACTTTAATGGCTCTGGACAGGCTTTAAAGCGCGCGGGGCGCCGCCGCTGCGCCCCGGCTGGGATTTGTAAACAGGCCCTCGTGTGAGCCCCGGCGCTGGGACGAAAGGAGGCGACGCTGTTTTGTGCGGGTCCTCACCCCCTGGCGTCCGCGGCCTCTGCGCCCCTGCGCTCTGCGCCCCTGGCTGCGGGCGCTCGCTCGACGCCGGCCCCGCGCCCGCCTCCTTTTCCAGCCGCGGCTGTGGCCATGCAAATAGCACTCCCCGCCAATCACGTGTCCTTTGAAGGGCCACGTGGATGAACAAAGCTCATCTACCCCCAGCTCGCCCCCCTCGGCTGCTAATTTTTTTTTCTCTCTTAACTTCTTTAAAACCCATCTTGAATGCATACACCCCTCAAACGCAGCCCCTAATCCTACGGGACAATTCGGCTCGTGAATGCACTTGGCGCCCGGGATGACCGCTTTATAAGGCGGCCCCCGGAGCGGAGGCGGCAGTCAGTCTACCTGGGACCCCACGAGGCCCGAGGCGGAGAGGCCGGTGCCGTGCGCCCCGCCTCTCCGAAGGCGCGCCCGCCCGCCCAGGATGTCAGACAAGCTCAAGGAGCGCAGGGTGAGTGGCCGCGGCTGGCGGCGCCTGCGCTCCGATGGGGCACTGACTCCGCGGCGGCCAGTGGCCGGGCCCAGGGCAGGGACGTGGCCACGCGTGACTTCTCCTGGAAAGGAATCCTGAGGGGTTGGGGGAGGGGACGAGGATAGAGGGAGGAGACTCCTGGACCCTGTGGCCACCTCCCCACAGCCTTGGCCCTCGGCTCGGGGTGCGGCCCAGCGAGCAGGGAGGCTGGATGGGGTGTGCCGACCCAGGTGCAGGAGGCAGAGCTGGGTTTACCCCCGTGTGGAGAGGCGGACCCCTCCCGGCGCGCTCCTGGGCGGCAGTGGGAGCTGGGGAGACGGGGGCAGGGGGTTTCCATGGGGATCCCCACTCCCTGGGTAAAGCCCTCGGCAATCCACACACTTCTGTTCGCAGAGAACCCGCGTTTCCCACAAGGTGATAGAGAAGCGGAGGAGGGACCGGATTAACCGCTGCCTGAACGAGCTGGGCAAGACGGTGCCCATGGCCCTGGCGAAGCAGGTAACGATGGCACTGAGAACCGGCACCAGATGCCGGGGGCCCTCTGCTGCCACCCTCGACCGAGACGCCGGGGTCTGGGGGCAGAGAGGGCCGACACGGGAGCCCCCTGCCCCCGCTGGCCCCGGCCTGAGCGCCGAGCCCCAGCGCCGTGCGCGGTGCACGCAGCGCCGCCCTGGTCCTCCCCGGAGAGAACGCGCGCCGTCCCCGGGCTGGCCTGCGCCGGCTCGCGGTGAGGAAGCTTCTCTGCCGCAGACCTCCGGGAAGCTGGAGAAGGCCGAGATCCTCGAGATGACCGTCCAGTACCTGAGGGCGCTGCACTCGGCGGACTTCCCCCGGGGCAGGGAGAAAGGTGGGCCCAGCGAAACCCGCAGGGAGCGCGCGCGCACAGCCCGGGGGTGGCGGCGGGAGTAAGAGGCGCACCGGAGAGGTCGCCTCCCCGGACCCCGCGGAGGGGCGCGGGGGGGTCCTGCACCAGCTAGCGGACAGGGCCGGGGGAGTCCCGGCTGCCTGGTTCCCGGTGCCTCCTCTCAGGCGGGGAGGGCAGAGTTCTTTCCCTTCTCCAGACGGGGCAGAGGGAGAGGGCCTCCGATGGGCACTCTGGCCAGAAAGAGTGGCGGGAGGCGCCCGGGCTCCCGTAGGGCGGGGGCCGCTCAGTGTCCCCCTGTCTGCGACCGCCCCGCCCTCCAGCAGAGCTGCTGGCGGAGTTCGCCAACTACTTCCACTACGGCTACCGCGAGTGCATGAAGAACCTGGTGCACTACCTCACCACGGTGGAGCGCATGGAGACCAAGGACACCAAGTACGCGCGCATCCTCGCCTTCCTGCAGTCCAAGGCCCGCCTGGGCGCCGAGCCCGCCTTCCCGCCGCTGGGCTCGCTCTCGGAGCCGGACTTCTCCTACCAGCTGCACCCGGCGGGGCCCGAGTTCGGGGCCCACAGCCCCGGGGAGGCCTCCGTGTTCCCGCAGGCCGCCGCCCCCGGGCCCTTCCCCTGGCCGCCCGGCGCAGCGCGCAGCCCCGGGCTGCCCTACCTGCCCGGCGCGCCCGTGGCGCTCCCCAGCCCCACGCAGCCGCACAGCCCCTTCCTGGCGCCGGTGCAGGGCCTGGACCGGCACTACCTCAACCTCATCGGCCATGCGCACCCCAACGGCCTCAACCTGCACCCGCCGCAGCACCCCCAGGTGCTCTGACACCGCCCCGGCTCTCTGTGGGCGCGGCGCGGCGCCGCCTGGGAGACGCTGCACGTTGTACAGATGTATATATGCGCCAACACATGGCGGGATGGGGAAGGCCCAGAGCAAACCTTCTGAGGACCGCCCCGGCAATAAACGTTTTCTGTTAAAGACCCAGAGATGCTTTCTTTACCTTCTGCTCCCCCACATCCATCCCTTGGAGGTGCCCAGGGCCAGACTCACAGGAGCCAGGTGATGGCCCTCAGTGATTTGGGGAGCTTGCGGGGGACGGGGAAGCTAAATGGAGGTGCCGCTTGAGGACTGGATTTTGAGGCTCCCCTGCGGCTGCAGAGCCCACATGTATCTTGGGCAACTGCTTAGGAGAAGGGCGGGCACAAGTAACGAGGCTACTGGCTCTCAGATACTGCAAGTCCACGGACGCTGCCCAAATTGGCGGTGGCGGACTTGCCCCGCTCAGACTGGCCGCCCTTCCTTCCCCAAGACGCGGCCGGGGGGCGTAGACACCCGCTGGTCTGGAGAGGGGTGACAACTCAGGCTCTGAGTGGGCCACGAAATTTACAGCCTTAACGTGCCTCTCTAAACATACATACCTTCTGAGGCACGGCTTAAAGCAACACCCCGTTGCGTTTTAATCCCCGCTCCGCCAGTGGAGTTAGGGAAGCTGGCACTGCCTTTTACGCACAGATGGACTCAGCTTCCGGGGAACTGGGCACCAGGGTGAGAGGCCAGCACGGCTGGGCTAGGAGACAGCTCCCCAGGGACTGTTTCCTCTGATACCCCCATGCGGATCCCCACTCTGTGCCCCTGGCTTGGGGTTCAAGTTCTCAGGCCAATAAGCAAAGGTTTCTTCTCTTCCCCCTGGGGGAGGGGTGGGAAAGAAGTGGGTATCTAACCTTCCTGCCCCACCCAGAACACAGGCAAAATTGGGACTAAACCGTCTTGGTTAGTATCTTTAAAGGATTATGATTTTCAGTTCCAGTTGGATCCGCACCTCACCCACAAAACAGGGACACATTGAAAATAGCGAGCTAAGATCACGTCTTTCTCAGCCGAGCAAAGTAAGGCTGGCTGTTGTTTTATGTAAACAGACTGAATTCAGCAAGGTGCCCAATCAGCCAAAGTTGTGTTTGTGGGGATGTAACTGTTTCCCTTTATCGATCCTTTTCTTTGTTCCATCTTTCCTTTTTGCTCCTGTTAGCTTTGATGCCAATTACATAAAGAATTCGCAATTATGCAGCAGGTTTTCCTGTTTCCAGGGGCCATTTAGCTCCACCGCGATGGTCTGTCTTCTCCCAGATTAGCTGGAGGACAATAATTAGCTTATTCCGTTTCTGTGGACAGGGCTTAAGGGAGCTCTGACCTGCGCTGTTTACTGAGGTCACGGAAGAGGCTGACCTGCAATTTGTAAACCATCAAACTTGATTATACAGAGACAGGACAAAACAAATCGCCCCATTAAACTCCACTGCCCGTAAATTGAAACTTAAATGAGTATGTGTGTTTTTGGTGGGGGCGGCGGGGAAATTATAAACTTGTAAGTGGTTCTTGTCCTTACAGGCATTACATGTTGCTGCAGTATTTATCTAAAAACTGATGTGCAAATAAATATCACTTCCTTTAAGAACTGATAACAGTTGGAGCATGAAAGTGAGTGGAAGGCCAGAATAACAAATATCCACTGAGCGATATGGCACAGAAACAAATCCAGCAAAATGGGAGCATGCACGGCGCCTATTATTGGAACACATGTCTTACACCCATTTTCGCCAGCGCGCGGTACAGAGTCTGAGCACCGCCTTTCAGGCTTTTTCCTCTGAGCATTAAGCCCGTCTGAATCCCCCCGGCAGTGAAGCATTGCCGATATAGTGTTACCCTGGAAATATAAATTATTAATATATTCAGCATTTTTGTCACTTCTCAACTGTTAACCAAATTAGACAAAACTTGCTTTTGCTAAGTAGATTTTCTCTCTGGGATTAGCTGTGGAAACGCACAGGGCCACCACAGTAAGAAACTTGGGTCATTTACATATAATTCTGCAAACTTCCACTGGCCCATGACAGTCTTTGTACCTCGAATGTTGGTATTCTTGATTTTTTTTTTTTTCTTTCTCATTTAACTGTGGGGGATAAGACCCTGCTTTGGATTTACAATGACTTTAGGATAAAAGTCTCCCCTCCCCTTCCTTCCCCCTTCCTGTGTGTGTGTGTGTGTGTGTGTGTGAGTGTGTGTGTCCTTTTCTGAAACCTTCATCCAGAGTTCCAATTCCCCAGGCTTGCCTGAAAGTCAAACGTGGGGTACTTTGACTTTGCCACAGATTAAAAATGTCACTAACAAAATGGCCTTGATTCAAATGGGAGAGAAACTTTAATGTCCTTCCTGTACTTTCTGGGACAACACGTTACTTCCCGCCTTGCTGCCCCAAGCCCCTCAGCTCCTCCCCCCTCCGTCTGAGTCTCCTCGGCCCAATCCCTCCACTCTTTCTTTTAAGTAAGTTGTATAGTAATGGTTTCCAAGAGAGGCTCAACCCGACCCAGAAATGACACAAAACAGTGGGTTTGGCTGGAGGTGACCCATTGTGAGGCCGCTGAAAGGGGCAACCTCTTGTTTTGGGGGCTTCATCCTTGAGCGGGCAAGAAGAAAAACAATCACCCCATGAAATCAAAGGTTTTCTCCAGCGGCCGGAGGAACAAAGCTGAGGGCTGAGCTTGGGTGTGTCCTGAGGCTCCGCGGGGCGAGGAGAAGGCGCTTCCAGCGCTCCAGCCGCAGCGCGAGGGTAATACAGAGCTCACTTGTGCTTCCAAGCGTATTGAACAGACAGTGCGCATAGCGCGTAGCGCGGGGCCTCCTGTCCAGGCTGCGAGGTGCCAGGCGAGGAAGGTGGTGGAGGAGCAGCTATGTAAGTGCCTACCTGCCCCCCGACAAGTACGGATTCCCAGAAACCTGGAGGTGTGGGGGTTGGGAACTCTGCACAGAATAACACACCAAGAGGGAGGCGATAAGGGGCATGCACTTAGGAGCCCAATAAACATACTTGGGAACGGCTGAATGAAGTGTCCAATGGTGCCGGGCTTCTTAGAAGCCCACATCCTCCCTCGACCTCTTGTTTCCGGCCTCTGTTCCCTCCCCACTTCCGGAGAGACGAGAAGTACTCTTGCAGCCACCAAGTCATCTGCTGAACAACCTGCACACTTTGAGGAGCGGAGCGGGAGCAGCATCCACCTGTGCTCTGAGCAGGAGATGATGAAGGTGCAGGCCCAGCAAAATGTAGACCCCAACTGTGGGTGTGAATTCAGAACTAGTCTAACGGGGCTCTGATGCTTTCACAAAGACCCAAGACTGGGCTGATTCTACCCTCTTTTCTGCCACCCTAGTTGTTCAGCCTGTGGCTTCTGCAGCCAGAATGCCTGGATTCGTACCAGCTCTGCTGTGTACGAGCTGTGTGCCGTCAGGCAAATTGCTGAGCCTCTTCGCGTCCGTTTCAACATCCATAAAATGGAGCTATTGAAAGCACATAGAGCCGAGGCCGGTTTGGCTCAGTGGATAGAGGTTCCAGGTTCGATTCTGGTCAAGGGCATGTACATTGGTTGCGGGCACATCCCCAGTAGGGGGCGTGCAGGAGGCGGCTGATCGATGTCTCTCTTTCTCTCTCATCAATGTTTCTGGCTTTCTATCCCTTTCCCTTCCTCTCTATGAAAAATCAATAAAATATATTTAAAAATAAATAAAAGCACATATACCTGATAAGATTGCTACGAGGATTAAGTGAACTGGTACATTCAAAGCACTAGACAGTGCTTGAGCCACAGAGAGTGTTCAATACATGTTAGCTATTATAATTACCTATTCTTCCTCCCTTCTCCCAAAGAGTCAGATCCTTGAGGCACCTCAAACTAAAACACAAAATTCCAAGGCAAATCATGAAAACATTTAAACCTGAGGGATTGTTCTGGAACAGGGCAAGTGGGGGTTGGAACTCTAGCTTCATCCCCCTGGTCAGTTCAGCCTCCAAGCGACGGCTGGTAGTCAGAGCCCCTGTTACTGCGGAAGGCTAGTTCTCCACTCTTCCTCACACAGGAACCTGGCCTCGTGTTATCTGGCAATAGCTCATCACCTGCACCCCTACATTCTCTCTCCGGGTACATATTCCAATGCCTATTCACACACAAATCTTGACCATTGCAAGTTCTTTATTGAAATACTAGAGGCCTGGTGCACAAAATTCATGCACTTGTGTGTGGCGGGGTCTCTCAGCCCAGATTGCAAGAGGGTGTAGGCCAGGCCGAGGGACTCCACCAGTGCATGATTGGGGCTGCGGAAGGTTGGCCAGCTGGGGAGGGACCACAGGAGGGCTCCAGGGTGTGTCTGGCACATTTCGCTCAGTCCCGATTGGCCAGACCCCAGCAGCAAGGTAATCTACCAGTTGGAGTGTTTGCCCCCTGGTGTCAGTGCATGTCAAAGCGACTGGTCGACTGGTCAACTGTCTATCCCCTGGTGATCAGTGCACGCCATAGCAAGCAGTTGAGCTGCCTTAGCATATCATTAGCATATTACGCTTTGATTGGTTGAACGGCAGACCAGATGACCAGACAGTTAGCATATTAGGCTTTTATTATGTAGGATGAAGTAAAGAAATGAATTCAATATTCACTAATGATCCTTCCCATGGCAGCTTCATGCTCTTTTCAGCTTTCTCCCAATTTCCCCCACTCGGGTCCTTTTTATCTATTCCATTCATCAGCTGGCTACTCCACTCCCTACTCCAGACCCACACCTTGGTGAGGGTCAAACTCTGCTGCAAGCATCCAGCTCTGGAGCCTGTCCCCTAAGTCTCACTCTCTTTCCACTTGGCCTTCAGCTCTGATTCTAACTCATTTTCTGATTGCTCAGCTCCAGACATCTTTTCCCCACATACCTGGGGCCTGGTGTAGGGATTTATCCATGTAAATGTATATGTCCCATGTGGACAGAGATCATCACAGCAGTAACTCTTAGCATCTCTCAGCAGCCCCCCTCTATTCCTCAGCTACCTGATTGGGATGTTTACAAGGCAGACCCCGGCATGCTCACCTCTGCCCCTTCCTCTCTGGGTGCGAACCTGACCACAGGAAGCAAGCGAGAGTTCCCGCTGGGCTCCTGGGAGATTTCCAGCTTCCTGTGCTTTTTATGGTTGAGTTTAATCTGACATGAAATACTGCCATCTCACACTCTCTGCAGAATGAAGTCACAGCCCCCAATCAGTCGCAAAATGGACATTTTTATCTCTACCTACTACCTACATCTCTAATGATTCTAATTACTGACAGGAGAAAAATTACTTTATTTATTGAATACTCTAAAACCCCAGGGCCTGGGTGCCTACATGTGTGCAGCTGGGAGGAAGACACAGGCATTTGCCTGCATGCATCAGGGGGCACAGGTCCAGGCTGCCTACATGTGTGTGTGCACAGGATGCCTGCCAGTGTACACATGTGTGCACATGATGGGCAAACTGGGGCCAAGGAAAGGGCTCCACACAGAAAAAACTGCTAGGTTAGAGCGAGAGGGACCCTGCTATTTCCAGCTCGCTTGGAAGAGAGGCAGCAGTCATGATGAAGGTCTGCAAGCCTGTCCATTATAAACTTGGACAAAGCCTGTCCCCTGTAAGAAGAGCTGAAGCAGAGCATTAGGGAGGCAGCAGACAATGTTACGGGATCGGGGAGATAGCAGGAAAGTTACCCAAACCCTAGAAGAGGGTGGTGGGAACCTGGAGCAGGAACTCTGGGCTGAGTTCCAGAGAGGGTGCCAGGTAAAAGGACCTCCAGAGAAATGGGCACCTTTCGCTCTCTCTAGTCCCAACTAGCCTCACTTATTATGTTTAGCCTAAAAGTAAGAGTCAATAAAATATAGTACTTAAAGCTTTATGACTTAGTAGTCATAAAGCTTTAAGTACTATACGTTCTGATGACCATATTTCTGAAAGGCCTAGAACTGTCAAATTAGAACCGAGTAATTATTATTCTGAATCTGAACCCTAGTCTGATGATGGCCCAAATATATGTGGTGAGGAGAGGCTGCAGGGGAAGGCATGTCGTCGCTGTATCATGAATTCTAGAAGGAAGAAGGTGAGCTAAGGATTTCTTTAAACTATAATTGAAAGTGGAAAGGTCATCTCTAAAAACTACTGGAAGTGGATTTTATACTGTTTCCTTGGTATAAAAAGAACACATACCAGTGTGACCACATTGCCAAAGCTTTCCAGTTATGTGTGACAGGAAGAGAGGCACTGGAAGGCTGAACGTCTTTGGGTTGGACAATGGGGTTTAGGAAACAGTAATGTCCAGAAAGCATCAAATGACTCTCTATGAGGACAGTCCTGTAGGGAATAACCAAGTGACTGGGGTAAAGAGGATATACTATTATGATAGATTTTTGTTTGCACCTGGTGGAGGTTTGGGGCATCAGGTATGAGCGTGATTTGCAAGCTTCTTTCCCAAAAGGATTTGTGGTCTATTTTTCCATCTAACTACTGGCCATGCTATTACGGGACCTGATAAACCTCATCGTCCTAAAGGAGGACTTGGCTGCCTGAAGCGCTGCCCTGAGTTCCGGGGAGGAAGGCAGCCACTACTATGGACATGTAGCTTCTTCAAAACCCTCTGCGGGGTCTTCCCGTCACCCCGGAGCTAACGGAGAGAAAGTTATTGGGCAAACTCCTCCTTCCCAAATACATATATCAAAACATACGTGTTTCCTCACTCCTCTCCTCTCTCTACCTGCCCCCTCCCACCCTAATCACCAGCTTCTGTCTCTGTTATAGGATAGGCTCTAGTTATCCTGAAGGATTCTCTGGGGGCCCTTAATGGGGAGGCAAAGCCATCCCGCTGTAAGGGAAGGGAAACCCCTGTGGTCTTATTTCAGATCCATCCTCACTCCAGGCAGACACAATTAATTTGTCACTCCTTAATCCACCACTATCCTTTGACCAGCCTCTCTCCCTTCTCAAAACTCCACATCCAAACAGTCATCATCTTATTGATTTTTACCTCCTATCTATCGGATCCACTCGTTTCTATTTATTTTGCCACAGATCAGGCTGCCAATGTCTCTTTTCAGTTTCCTACCAATTCTCCAGACTCCATTTTGCTTCTTCGAGTTCATTTTCAACGTAGCGCAAGGGTGGCGTTTTCCTACAACAAATCTGAAAGGCTCTGCTTAGAATATTCAATGCCTGCCCCGTACTCTTAGGACAAAGTCCAAGTTCTTTTTCAGGTTTCCTCAGTGCATACTTCTCAGGCGTCATTCCTCAACACCACCCAAGATGCACATCAGTCATACTGAGGGTTTGTCCAAAGTCATGTAACTACTTTCTGGCAGAGCTAGGTTTTCAACTGCAATATGTTTGCTTCCAAGTCCATTCCCTTTCTCCTATGCAACAGCTGCCATAATCAGGAATGTTTTCACACTTTTTAGAGCAGTATGGTTTGGATGTAAGTTTAAGAATACTCTTCTCTACCTGTATAAAGTTGAGGTCCCCTAGGACCTCAAAATTGGGCAGTTGGGTGTCCCAAAATACAGGTTAAAAAAATAACTGTCACAAAGTAATGACAGAAGCAATATATGCTCCCGGTAGAAAGTTGGAAACACAATGAAAAGTACAAAGAGGATTCAAAAGCACCTACAATCCCACCAGCTAGATATCAGCTCTAAGATTCTGGATGTGTCCCTTCAAACCTTTCTAGGCACACACCATTGAAAATAAGTTTTAACTAGCTGATCACGTATGTGGTGTAAAATGTTATAAGTACGAAGGGTCATAGTGAGGAATCCCCTGCCCCTTCTGCCCAGCCACCAGTGCCCTCCCAGGAAACCACCACCGTTTCCAGTTGTAAATGGACCCTCTGAAAGGCATCCAGGTGTGCACATACACCGAGTAATGTTTGATCTCTCCTTTTAAAACATGGGCCCTGGGAGCGGTAAGCACAGCACATATCTCATCCTCCTGAGTCTCTAGAGCTGACTCACCGCCACCTGCTTCCCGGAACTTCAGCCACATTCATTCAGGTTGATGCTCAGGCCATCAAAGCCGCCTTCAAGTCTGCCCTGCTGGTCCATGTGGCGTGAGAGGGACCAAGTTCCTGAATTCTTCTGCGATCATCCCATAACCGCCCCGCCTAAGAGGAGAATGGGAAGCCTGGGATGCGAGTCTCTTCGCGGGCTGCCCGTGTTTCAGGACGTGTGCTGCTACATCACCGCTCTCCGTCCGTGCAACGCCCTTCCTGTAAGTCCAGCCTTCCTCATAGTAAGGGGCACTGGGCCTACTAACTTGCCTATTCTGACCCTTACAATTCTGTCTTCCAAACTACTTGGCATGGTCTAAACTTGCCAAGCTCTCCCCTGCCTTGGCATATGCTCTTTCCTTTCTTCTAGAGATTCATTCCACCACCATCCCAATCGCCTCACCTCTCTTCCTTACCTGGCAAACCCATCTTCCCCTGTACGATGTAGCCACCGGCTCTTTTGGAAAGCTTTCTCTGATACCTCCATCTTCTCACCCCCTGTCCCCCCAATATCATCAGGCACTTCTCTGTGTTACTCATTACATCTGTGCAAACCCCATATTACCTATTTGACAAATACCTATGAAGTGCCTATACTTGTCAGGGACTGAGGAAATGGGGGGTGAACCTTGTGATATCCTGATAGGTCACATAGGGAAGCCATTATTAAGGTCTGATAAGTGCTAAAAAGAAACATTCTAGGTGCTGGGGGTGGGGCAGGGAAAGAGTCCAGAGCAGAGCCTCTCACTGGTCCAAAGGAGGCAGAGAAAGTGACATTCGGCTGATGTCTGAAGGAATATAGGAATTAACCAGATGAAGTGGGGAATAAAAAGAAGAAAACATTATTCATTTCTCTGTCAAGCATTGATCCAATCTACAGTTTCAGGTAGAAAATATCCTGTGTGAAAGCTCAAAAGCAGGGAACAGGAACTTGTGAGAAACCAATGGCTGTCTGTACGGCCAGGGAGTTGTTCTGAGACTAATTAGAAGACCATTCTGGTTTCAGTGGGGAGAGGAGGGGGACTGGAGAGAGAGGGACCTGTGTTGTAACATTTACAGAGGGTTTCTCTTTAAGCAGTTGAAGCCCAGCCTGGCTGGTGTTGTGGCTCAGTGGTTGAGCTTTGACCTATGTACCAGGAGGTCCCAGTTTGATTCCTGGTCAGGGCACATGCCTGGGTTGCAGGTTGGATCCCCAGTGTGGGGCATACAGGAGGCAGCCAATCAATGATTCTCTCTCACCATTGATGTTTCTAACTTTCTCTCCCTTACCAACTCCCTCTCTCAACTAAATTTTTTTTAAAAAAAGAGTTGAAGCCCAATAGCAGTTAGAGTTTTATAATTCTGCATTGTTACTGATTGCTGACTTATTTCTGAGCTTTTAAAAAGGTCACTAGATTATATTCATCTTTTTAGCACCAGAACCTTGCAGAGATTAGCAGAGTGTGTGAGAAATGTCTACAAAAGACAAAGAGTAGTATTTCCTTAGAGTAGCTTAAGCTCTAAGATTAGGATCTTTTTTTGTTAAACTGAATAAGACAACACAAAGTGGAGTATCTTTCTGTTCCTAAAATATTATTTCATCATTAAAACAATAGCATCTTTACTGAGCAAACACTGATCTCCAAACTTAACAGATGACAAGTACCACCTACAATGTGGAAGCAACCCACAGATCCAATCACAGGTGAGTATCTGTAGACAACCACCAAAATGGATCTTTAAGACAATGCTTGATGGAGAAATGAATAATGGTTTCAATAGTGTGTAGTATGTATGTGTACAAATAACAATCTGATGGATGCAAACGTGGCCCAAATGCATTACTAAATTGTGACAGAATTATGCATGTTAGAGAAGAGGCTAAAGGTAATAAAATACCCAATAAAAACAACCCTTTTTACAAATCTTCCTATATAATAAGGAGCTAATATGCTACTTAGACCAGAGGGCGGAACAACCTTCCGGAATGACCTTCGGGAATGAACAGTGGGTGGGGAGTGGGGCCGCAAGGCAGCCGGGGCTGTGAAGATTTCATGCGTCAGGTCTCTATTTTATTATAAAATTAAACAAAGATACAGGAAGCCACATAAAACAAATACTGGTTTGATGATTGATTTTAAGGTGAACACCCTTGTAACTACCATGCAGATCACGAAGTAGAACTTTGCCATCTCCTGAAGCCTCAGCTCAGTTCCAATTCCTTTCTCCCCAACTAAGTAATCATTATCCAGACTTTTACAGTAATCACTTCCTGGGATTTCTTAAAAAAAAAAATTGTCACCCAAATGTGCAACCCTGGGCAGATATTGTTTAGTTTGTGTCTTGCTTATTTAAAAACGCTTTTAAATCTCTCTTAATCTAGAGCTTCTCCCCTCCAGCCCTTTCATTTTCTGAGAGTTCGTTGGAAAATCCAGGCTATCTGACCTGAGGAGGTTTGCAGAGATTGGGTTTTGCTGGTGGTAAATGCATGTGCAACTCAACATATTCTTCTGGCTTCTGTATCCTGCAGCTGGACTCAGAGCTAGATCAGACTCAGGTTTGATTCTTTGACAAAAGCCAGCATTTATTTACAAGTCAGAATGGACTGTTAAAGTCTCACATCTCACTGTCCGCCCCTTCAGAGCTGTGCTGGGCTCTGCCTGTCAGCTCTGCTCTCGGTTGCATCCTGCTCTCGCTGTCAGCCATGGAGATAACCCTGTGTATGCACACGCCCACCTTCAGGTTCTAGAGCAGTGGTTCTCAACCTGTGGGTCGCGACCCCTTTGGGGGTCAAACGACTCTTTCCCAGGGGTCGCCTAAGACCATCGGAAAATGCAGATATTTACATCACGATGCATCACAGTAGCAACATTTCATGATTGGGGGTCACCACCCCATGAGGAACTGTATGCAAGGGTCGCGGCCTTAGGAAGGTTGAGAACCGCTGGTCTAGAGCCCCCTGAGCTCCTCAGCTCTCTGGGAGAAAAGTGACAGCACCTCTGTGGAGGCTGGGAGTCTCCGGTCAGTTTACTCACTGACACTTACGAAGGGACGTGGGACAGAGGAACATTCCTCCTTCACTCAGACCCCAGCCTCTTCCCATCTGCAGCCCAAATATTGTTCTCAATCATATTGAAGGAAAAAACTAACTTCGAAGTTTAACTGTTCCAGTGAGACCTCACTTAAAATTCTGAAGTGTAGCTTTCTGTCAGCTTTTACCTTCTGTATAAACTTCTGGCCCAAAGTCATTTAAAACAATATGACAATTACCCACCACTGCCATCATCACATCCTATGGTCCAGTAGATCAGAAGTTAAGTTTACCAGGATTTAACTTAACTTATGATCTACTGGATCATAGAAATGACCATTCTAATAATCAAAATGTATGGAGCACCAGTCTTTTAAGAATTAAAGGTACCTGAGCACTTCATTTGTCTTGAGGTGAAATACTGGATCCTATTTTTCAGATCAGACTGAGTCACATGGCCCCTTACGCCTCGCATGGCAGTGGCACAGCATCTAACCAGGGAGTCATCCTTGGGACTTTCCCTTCTTACCTTCACGTACAATCAACCACCAAATTCTTAATCCACTTTTCTCATGTCCAAACCACTGTGCTCACCCACCGCATTACCAGTTTCCTAACTGGTGTCTCCGGCTACACTCCTGGCTCCTCAAAACCTATTTCCACAACAGTCCGCATGGCCTATTAAATGGAATTTAGATCGCATTTCCTCCTCCACGAATTTCTTCAGTAACCTCTCATTACTACAATAAAATCGGAACCACTTACTACAGTCAGCAAGACTCTTCTCTTGCCAACTACTCCAACCTCGCTGCCTCTGTTCTCCTCCTGCATCTACGTGCCACCCACCTGGTCTCCCCTCTAGGAGCCTTCCCACACTCTGTCCCACTGCATTCCTCACTCTAGCTGTCAGATGTCAGCAGTACCTTCCTGGACCACCTACTTCATTCAGACTGTCCTGCCCTCTCACTAAATACCTGGAAAGAAAAATACGTTGTTTTTTTAAATTAAAATGGCAATGAGGTACCACCTCATACCTGAGAACCCTAGTGCGCTGCTGGTGGTTTCACCCTTCAAATTATTTACCACAATTATTTTACATTGTGGTAAAATATACAGAAAATAAAGTTTACCATTGTAGCCATCTTAATGTGTACAGTTCTGTGTCATTCAGTAACTTACATTGCTGTGCAACTATCTCCAGAACTTACTAAAACTCTGTCCCCATTAAACAATTCCCCATTCTTGCCCTAACTGGTCTGGCTCAGTGGATAGAGCATCAGCCCTCAGACTGAAAGGTCCCAGGTTTGATTTCGGTCAAGGACATGTACCTTAATTGTAGGCTCAATCCCTGGCCCTGGTCACAAGCAACATGATTCTACTTTCTGTCTCTATGAATTGACTATTCTAGCCATCTCATGAAAGCGGGGTCAGTCTGTATTTGTCCTTTTGTGTCTGGCTTATTAGCATGTTGTAGCATGCGCCAGAATTTCCGTTCTTTTTAAGGCTGAGTAGTATTCCGTTATATGTACATACCACATTTTGTTTATCCATTCATCTGTTGATGGGTATTTGGGCTGCTTCCACCTTTGGTTAGTTATGAACTTGGGTTACAAAAATATGTTCAAGTCCCTGCTTTCAATTCTTTTGGGTATATACCCGAAAGCTGAACTGCTAGGTCATAAGGTAATTCTATTTTTATTTTTGTGAGGAATCACATACTGTGTTCCATGGCACCCACATCATCTTCCATTCCCACCAGCAATGCACAGGCCTGCAATTTCTCTGCATTCTCCCCAGTACTTGGTAGGCCTGTTCTGGTTGTTTAGTAATTGCCATCCTAATGGGTGTCAAGTAGTGACTCACTATGGGTTTGGTTTGCAATTCTCTAATGGTTAGTGATGCTGAGTATCTTTTCCTGTGCTTATTTTTATATCTTTGGAGAAATGTCTATTCAAGTTCTTTGCCTGTTTCTAGATTGGCTTGTGTGTTTTGTTGCTGTTGTTGAGTTATAGGAGTTCTTTATATATTCTGGATATTAACCCTTTATCAGAAATATGGTTTTCAAACACTTTCTCCTATTCCTTCATTGTATTTTCACTCTGTTGCTGTGTCCTTTCAGGCACAAAAAGTTTTAAATTTTGATGAAGCCAAATTTATCTATTTTTTATTGTTGTCTGTGTTTCTGATGCCATATCCAACAAATAATTTATAATTCTTAACTATATATCATCTGAATGTTTTATATTGCAAATGTCTATCTAATAGACTGTAATTTACTCAAAGGCAGAAACCTCGGTTTTTAAAGAAGTTGATTTTAAAGAGAGAGGAAAAGAGAGGGAGGGAGAGATAGAAACATCAGTGAGAAAGAAACATCCATGAGCTGTATCCCGCATACCCCTCACTGGGGATTGAGCCCACAACCCAGGCCTGTGCCCTGACAGGGAATCGAATGGTGACCTTTCGGTGCATGGGTTGATGCTCAACCACTAAGCCATACTGGCTGGGCAGAAACTTCTGTTTTTCTCATTCCTATCCCCACAGCTTTCACTGGGGCTAGTGACTATGCGTTCTATTATATATTTGTAATCTAAGGAATGCATATGTTCTGACATTTTTAACTTGTGATATAGAATGGTACCCTATTAAGGAGTACAGTTTGAAAAATACTGATTAATAAATGTGATCTTGTAATATATAATTGTCTTTAGCATGAAAATTCACTCAATTATGGCACATAATTTAAATCAAACCCCACGTAAAGTTTCCATAAAAATATTAAATAAAAGAAACTATATCAATGGCTTATTTTGAAAGCATATTTTTTTTCAGATCAAAATTTTACAGATCATGCCCTGGCTGGTATGGCTCAGTTGGTTGAGCTTTGTCCCATAAACCAAGAGGTCCCTGGTTCAATTCTTGGTCAGGGTACCTGCCTGGGTTGCAGGCTTGATTCCCAATAGGGCACATGAAGGAAGCAGCCAATCGATGTTTCTCTCTCTCATCAATGTTTCACCCTCTCTCTCCCTCTAGCTTCTTCTCTCTCCTTTTACCTTCCTCTCTAAAATCAATAAAAACGTATTCAAGAAACTTCATAGATCAAAATGAAACAACTAGAAACCCATCTTCCAGGTTTTAATCAATCCATTTCAGATATAATTAACTTCATGATATATTTCTTTATTCTTCATTGGTAGTTTCTCAAAAGTGGTACAGACCCTTGCTTCTTATATCAAATGAGGGGTACAGTCCCCTTGCACTAATCTGAGTGTTAGCCCAGATAAAATGCTAAAAATAGCCCTCCTTTCCTTTCTTATTTTGTAAATATTCTCGAGTAATTTAACAAGTATTAATCTGCCTCTTAAATCAAGCAAATCACAAGGGAGTCTAATTTTTTTATGTACTTGTATGCTTCTTGGAATAGGGCCTGTATTGCCAACTGTGAAACGGCAGGGGGCGCTCATGAGGTTTTTAAGGCAGCTATTACCAGCCACTGGCTCCTTCCAAAAAACAGTGCGTGAACTATAATCTGAACAGTACCACGGAGGATCCCACGCAAGGAGAAAGGAAAGCTAATAATAATAATAATAATAATAATAATAATAAAAACAGAATGTCTTCCAATGGAAAGTAAAAATGACTAAAATCAATTGTATAATAAAGGACTGATAGACACTTACACTTAATTCAAACCTACAAACCCAAGTCTCAGACTATCCTTACCCTAAACCCAGTGTATCCCTGGGTGCCCAAGACCCATCACTGCTCCGAACCCCTTCCATCTTTCTGATGTATCCAAGTTTCTGGGCAGCTGGCTTCAAAACGATTGTGCTTACATTTTCTAAGCATGTTTTTAAAATATTCTGTGACATTCTCTTTGGAGAACAGCTTAAATTGTATTTTTAAAAAATGGGCTGTAAACCACAGAATAATGAAAGAATAATATGACATATAGGCCCTGCTCACTGTAAAGAGAAAGAGAAGCAGGAAGGTTGGGGTTAGAGTAAGAAGTGACTCCTGTGAGCACAGGAGTGACATGAGAACATGAACAGAAAAGCATTTCCTTTCGGGGGAAATCACAAGTGACCTTGGCACGACTTCCGGTGCCAAGGTCCTTTGAACCTTCCCGGGCAACAGGCATCCGTCTTTAGCATCAACAAGCTGCTTTGTCCTTTGTCATTACTCGTCATCATTTAAATATGTCATCCATGACAACATGTAAATATGCAAAGTACAAAGAAGAAAAAAAAACCAATTTTATAAAAATCAACTGCTAACCTTTTCCCATATATCCCTCACTCTCTGCTCTGTGTGTATATAATACGTTTACACAGTGAGATTAGTCTTTCACTCTCTCAGGTACATTGTGGAAACAACAACCTGAGAGAATCCTGGGCGGCTCGGAGGCGCTGTGATCAGGGAGGGGACTAATGAGACTTCCCCTGCATCTGTCAACGTTTTCGAGGAAAGAGCTGAAGTAAAAACAGCAAAATGTGAATTAATATCTATTGTATCTGGTCAGTAAGCAAACAAGTGTTTGCTGATCTACTCGCTATAGTTTTCTGTAAGTTTGAAATGCTTTCGAAGTTCCAAAGTAAGGAAAGGCTAGACTTGTGTTAGGACCTGGCACGTGACGTGTGTGGCAGTTTTTCCATTTCTGGGGTCTCTCTTGTGGCAGTCTTCTTGCTGGGAGGATAGACACTTCTAGATTTTCATAAATTGCTCTTTACGGAGCTCAAGAGACCTCCAATATAGGGGTCTCATTAAAAGGACTGATAACTCTCCTACAGAGAAGTACACTCATTTAAAACCCCTTCCTCCTTCATCAATAACAACGTTTCAACTGTCCCTGTGTCTCCAGAGAGCCCTGCACACTGGGGGGCATGAACACTGGGCACCAAGTGGTAGCACACGCATTCGAAGCTGCGTTTTCTCCCCTCGGTGATGGATCTTTCGGAGGAGGAAGTTTTGTCTCAGTGGCTCAGATATGACACAAAGGGATATAAGTTCATGACTTTTATATGTTGCCTGGAGGTTTGCTAGAGCTGGAGCGCTGCCAGCACACAACCACCACGGAGGTCAGAGCTCACCCTCCTGTGCATGGCACCCGCCACCTGCTCTTCCAGGGCCTGAGCTAAGGGTCTTGCTGGCAAGGTCTCTTGCCTGCATCTGGGCCAAGACTCAGATGAGGGAACCAAACTCTTAGGGCCTTTGACAGTTCAGCCTAGGCATTTTGTCCTTCTGGAAAGGCTCCCAAATATAGGAACATCCACTCTTAAAATA
Organism: Lasiurus borealis; assembly: GCA_004026805.1. Taxonomy (NCBI): domain Eukaryota; kingdom Metazoa; phylum Chordata; class Mammalia; order Chiroptera; family Vespertilionidae; genus Lasiurus; species Lasiurus borealis. The sequence continues at coordinate 24,231 of PVJN01004985.1, read as the reverse complement.
GTATCAGATGGAAGAGAGTAAGTGATGAGATTCTAAAACAGTGGTTCTCAACCTTCCTAATGCCATGACCCTTTAAGACAGCTCCTTATGGGGTGGTGACCCCCAACCATAAAATTATTTCCGTTTCTACTTCATCACTGTCATTTTGCTACTGTTATGAACTTTAATGTGAATATCTGATATGCAGGATGTATTTTCATTATTACAAATTGAACATAATGAAAGCAGAGTGATTAATCACAAAGACAGTATGTAATTATATATTGTGAAATATTTATTTCTAATTACAAATAAATGAAATTTTGTCTTGAATGATGGTGTAGCATGGGTAACAGTCTTCATATGACAACAGTAAACTACACTGCTACACTTTGCTACACCGAGGAGCAGTGTGTTGGTTCCTAAGACCATGGGAAATAGGTGTTTTCCGCTGGTCTTAGGCGACCCCTGTGAAAGGGTCGTTCAACCCCCAAAGGGGGTCTCGACCCACAGGTTGAGAACCGCTGTTCTAAAACATAACCGTGCAGTACATTTCCATGTGGGTCGTGGAGCCTACTTCTCAAACTTTCACGTGGTACTAACAGCTTTCAGGGGCACTTCCCTTAAGCACTCAAAAGACACTCACCATTGCAAGACTCTATCTCATACAGCACGTTTTTAGCTGATGGTCCAGAAGAAGGAAGGAGAAAAATATTACAAACAAAATATCCTTCAAATTCCAAAAGACTAGACCGTCAGGAATCATGGAAAGCTTTATTAGAACTGTGGGAACAATCTGTACATTTTTCAGTGAAAAAAGAAGCGAGGAATTTGGTTCCCATTCATTACGGCCATTACAATCCACCAAGACAGGGTCTCGTGTTGCCCTCCCATTCGGGGAGCTTGGTGGAGGGGAGCATGAGCGGCGAGTGGGCAGTGGTGACACAGTGTGAGGAAGACGTGGCCTGGAGGTGGGGACCACAGAGACTGAGAACTTGAAAGGACTCGTGCCTCTGGGCCCACCCCTACACTGAATGTGTGGCCTGAACAGGAGGATCTGGCAGCAACGTCCCGCCAGCTTAGAAAGAAAAGAAAGGGGGAAAGTCCCCCTCTTCCCTTCTTTTCCCTCCCCCTTTCACCTCTGCAAAGAAGGCCAGCAACTTTGCCCAAAGATCATGGACGTGGCACACACACAGCCTGGGCACCGGTGTGGGCGGGCAGACGCCACGGCCTGTGCCGAGCAGGTTCAAGGGGAAGTGGCCGATCCCTCCAGGACCTGGGAGGGCTGACGGCCACAGCCAAGTGCATGGATGCAGCGGCTGAGAAAACACGGAGCCCCTGAATGAGTTATTTCTGCGCTTGGGTAACCGAAGGGCGGCTTCAGGAGCCGGCGACAAAAACTCTCCAGGCCTTTGTATGGGGAGAGGCAGGCACTTTCCACCCTTTTTTTTGGTCCTAAAGAGAAGGCCTTTGGGAGTCTTCCTGAGAGATGTGGATTTTAAGGGCGACCTTAGGTCAGACAGAACTAATCAAGTGAAAACAATGAGAAAACGAGCCTGACAGTCAGCAAGTATCTGAGGACTTTATCAAAAAGAATTAGAAATGGACAAATTCACTGGGAGCTGGCCGGGATCAGATCTGCAAGGTGGCATTGTGTGGCCGGGATTAAATTATTTATTCATTGTTAATTTATTTATTTATGTATGTGCAAATGACCTTGCTGCCGCAGGTGCTCGGGCGCCTCTGAAAGGGCCAGGAGTTTTAGATCCAGGCCCAGAATGTTGGTCCATTTAACTCATTCTTCCCTTAAGGCGATCAGCACTGACTTTTATCTGAGGAGCTGGAGGGGACCGGCTGTGTGCGGGGAGAGCTGCAGGGCCGGAGCAGCCCGGAGGACCGAGGATTTCACTTCATTCAAGATTCTGGGGAGGCTCCATGCAGGCTAATGTCCACCAAATTAGCAAATGAATGCTTATGTCAATACGGAGAAATCCTGCTTCTTCGTCTCAACAGATGAAAAGCCAGCTAACGAGCAGGCTCCTTTTCTTTCCCTTTTTTAGCTAATTTAATTTTTAAAAGGTCACAGCACTTCCAGAGTTCTCCGAAAACCCACAGAAGCACAAAAAATAAGAAAGGTCTAATGGCTACTTGATCCTGTACATGCTGACATAGACTTGGGTGTGACTGCTGGAAGAAATGAGTTTATCAGCCATTCTCTGTATCATGCTTATTATTTCACTAGGGGCCCAGTGCACGAATTCACGCACCTTGAAAGGACTGTGGGCTGCGAGGCTGCAGTGGGCACAGGGGCGGGTCAGCCCATCCTCTGTGCCCAGTCTGGCCCCTCCCGCTGTGGCCCTTTGTCCCCTGTCTGCCAACAGCTCCGCTCCTGCCACCGCTGCTCCCACAAGTGGATGGTGCTGGCTTAGTTTGTTGATGGCGTGGCGCAGAGCAACTGGGGCCAGTGCCGGCAGCAGGTGTGGGCACTGGCCGCAGGTGCAAGTGCCCGGTGGAACACGGCACGCAGGAGCAAAGAATTTTCAGTAACCACTGGATTTGCCCCAATGACAGCGACCAGTGCCCACCTTGGTCTGGTGCCTCTGCCCCCCTGCTCCACCATCCCGCCACTGCTGACACCTGCCATGTTCCATGCACGCCCTCCGGTGGTCAGCGCATATCATAGTGACCGGTTGTTCAGTTGTTCTGCCATTTGGCCTATTTGCATGTTAGGGTTTTATAGAGAGAGATAGTAACCTGCCCAAATGGAAAAGCAGAAAATCCACTTTTACCTCTCACATAGGCCTAATTCATGCAAACAAATTATTCTGTATGTACAGCAACAGAGTTTGGAGGAGAAATCAATTGTGATATTATTTTCTCTAAGGTTAGGCAAATAATGATCATTGTAAATGGCCATCCTGCGTGGCTGCTGACCTGGCACAGTGGGGACGCTGTGTCAGACTGGACCTCTGGCGAAAGGGAACACAGAACTCAGCGGGGAGGGGGTTAGGATTCAGACAAGAAGCCCCACATACGGACCCAGCAACCTCGTGTCAATGAGTCTTCTTAAGGGGAAAGACCCACTTACTGTGCAAAGATGACAGCCAAAGACACCGGGGAAGGACCTTCCTACTACCCGGGTAAGGATGCTAAGCAAATGACTTCCTGGGAGACGCCGCATTTCTTAAGATATAGCTGATCCCAAGATAAATTAGAAACGTCTTTAATTACAGAGTTAAGCATTACCCAAAAGGGGTGGAAAAGGAAAAAAGGAAAAAAGGAAGAAAAGAAAAACCAAAGGAAATATCTTCAAATATAACAGCAATATTTTATTTTGCATATTCAATTGTTCTTGGTCCCTAAAATATAATAGTTTGGCATCCAAGTAGTAAATAATCTAGTAAATTCTAAAGGAGAAAAAAAATAGAGGACTTTTCTATATTGTTGAACATCATTAATTTATTCTCTACTATTTTGAAAGTTGTATTTTGGACACTAAATACCAAACTGCCTAAAGCCGTAGTTGGCAAACTGCGGCTCTTGAGCCACATGCGACTCTTTGGCCCCTTGAGTGTGGCTCTTCCACAAAATACGATGGCCTGGGGGAGTCTATTTTGAAGAAGTGGCATTAGAATAAGTTTAAGTTTAAAAAATGTGGCTCTCCAAAGAAATTTCAATCGTTGTACTGTTGATATTTGGCTCTGCTGACTAAATGAGTTTGCCAACCACTGGCCTAAAGAATAAAAACTCCAAGAAAAGTTTCTCTCCTCATGAATTTTCTTGAACTTACTTCAGAGTAAAGGGATAGTCAGTCTAGAATAACAATATAAATTAAACCTTCATAAAATTATGAATTCCTCAGGTAAGCTTTCAATTTCTGAATCTGTCATTAATTTTTATATGTTAAAAGCTCCATTTTGTTTGCGGCACACCACAATATAACACCTGCCTGCTTTGAATAGGAATGTAAAAGCACTTTAATTTACTGAGGTTTTCGTTCATAATGTGGACAGTGCTGTATCTGAGGTACTGGCAGCTATGTATTTAATTTTCCCCATAATGAAGATGCTTGTTGTCTGTCCCCACCTTCTATGTAAGAAGAGAGGGTGCTCCGCCTCACGCAGCGTGCCACCTCCCGCATTTAGAACACGCCTGGCATACAGTCCGTGCTCAGTAACGCCATGTGGCTCACTGATGGCTTCTTTCCCACCTTTCAGCTTCCAAGGACATGTCCTGACTCCATGGATATCGCCTTTTTACCTTCACACAACATACTCGTCATTCATAGAGTATCAGCAGCAATCTTTGGGGTTTTTGCTCTTCCCAAGTTTGGATGTGTTGGGAATTAGGGTGTCTGCTATGAAAATCGAATGCATCATAACCCCAAAGCTTGTAGGCCTTGGAGGTGGAAGAAACCTTGGACACACTTCTCTACCCACTCAGTACCCCAAGAAGGTGGTCTCTCCCTAAAAGCTACATCACTGCAGCTTCTGTGTCCTAGGGTTTCCACCTGGGGTTGTCAATGAAAGCTGCAGCAGACAGAGGCTGGAAGTTTTACTGCTGCAGTTTCTCTGCCTTGGAGCCTCGATCTGGCCAATGGCAGGCAGCTTTCACTGGCTGGTCCCCCTTTCCCACAGGGTGACTCCCAGTCTACACCTCCACTGGCCTCCTTGATCAGCACTGCCTCCTTCACTAAGGCAGGCCTGATGGGAAGGCCGTCCCCCAGGGACTAGTTCACTGGTGCCTCAACAATCCTGGTAGGCTCCCTCAGTCTTGCTCACACCTCTCAAAATACTGTAGTTCCTTCGTTCAATACTCTTCACAATCCTTACTGAAATTCCCCACTTTTTCCTGGTGGGATGTTAAAATCAAGACCACACGGTCCATCTTACGCAGCAGTTTACCCATCTCCAGCATTCCAAGGAACTACTGCACTTATAGACAGTTCTACTCATCTAAACGCTATTCCTTTTTCAGAGGCAGGAAGATCTGCTTCCCATGAAACCCGCTTCCGTCCATGGAGCACACAGAATAAGCTCCTCTTGCCTCTACCTGACGGCCCTGTACATATTTCAAGCCCGCTGTCGTGCTCCCCAGTCCTCTCTTCCCCAGGCTAAATGCTTTCAGTTCATTTTTTACTTTACACATCTCCTGCCCCATCTCAGTGCCTGAAGACGAGGGAGTGAAGAAATGCAGTAAATTTATAATAATTACAGGTGTGAGTGGTGGGATAAAGGAACCAGAAAGGAAGAACTTGCCTACTTCTGGTCTTATCCACGGAGCTGATTTGTCAACTTCCCATGACATATTTTTTACTGCTATCTTCACTTAAACTTATATATCACTTGATCTATACATTTTTTATCAAGGTGAAATAAACATAACATAAAATTCAACATTTTTAAGTGTACAATTCACTGGCATCAAGTACATTCACAATGTTATACAACCACCACCACCATCAATTTACAAAACCTTTGTGATGCCCACCAGCCAATCAGGAATGAGTATGCAAATTAACACAACAAAGATGGTGGGTTAATTTGCATACATAGACACTGAGCGGCAGTTGGGGTGGTGGTGGGGGTTGCAGGCGTTCCACACTCCTCAGCCTCTCCAGGCCTCTGGGAAGCATGGGAAGGCTGAAAGGCGGCTGCAGGCCAGAGCAAAGGCAGAAAGGCGGCTCCAGGCTGGAGTGAAAGCGGTGCTGGCAGCCAGGGGGAAGAAGGCCCATTCTTGCATGAAGCTTACAGTAGATGGATTTGTAAATTATTAAATTTTTAAATGAGTGAATATGTAATTTATAACTCAATAAATCTGTTTTTCTTCAATCACACAGTAGATAAATAGCAAGTCTATTTTATTCCCTAAGATTCTGTTAAGTATTTGGCAGTGGATGTATTTTTGTGATTCTATTTGGAACTTTGTTTTATTTGAATTCCTGTAACTGAAAGTATTCTAATAAAGAGCACTGACTAAGGATATGCTCATATGACATAGAATAATCTCTGAGGATGCTCACATGACTATATCTACCACATATCCATAGATATTATTTCTGTAAAGTAGTAACTACTACTTATGAGCAATTAAGGCGTCATGGATATGACAGAATATTCCACCTAAATTACCTGTGGTAGATACTTAGTTATCTACCACAACATCTATCTGCTTCTCCTCACTCTCTCCTTCCTAGCTGGGCACATTGCTCTATAGGATAAAAGACTACATTTCCCAGGCATCCTTGCAGCTGGGCCAGTCCATGTGACTGAACTTTGGCCATACATATGTTATAATTAGAAGTATTGTGTGAGATTTCTGAGAATGATGCTTAAAGTGAACAGACTCAGCTGAAAGGAACCCTTTGCCCTTCTGCCTCTCCCTATTTCAGGCCTGCCCCTAGTACACGCAGGGCAGGGCTTCAACAAGCGTCAGAACCATGAAGTAACCTTTAATGTGAAAGCCAAGCTTTAGAATGCTACAGCAGCCTGGCCCCTGATAATAATGCCAGGAAGATGCCACATCAGCGCTGGGATGCTTGCTCCATCCTCCTTCTGAGGAATGGAAAACACACCTCTACCTTATTTAGCACACAGGAGCCGTGTTTCTATTATTGACTCAGAACCTTATCCTAATCAACACACTGTCTACCATGCGAATCCAATGGAATTGTTCTGGGAATCAACCAACTTCCCAATTTAGTAAGTAGAGATGATTTGGATATTGAGGTACATGAACTCTCCTTTAAGGAATGAGAGGAGACAGGAAAGCAAGGAAGTAACGTTCCAGAGCTGTCAGCAACATGGCATTGAGACCAGCCAGCAGAGGGGATACAGTGAAACTCAGTAGCCATGGTAACAACAACTACAGCTGCTATATTGGAAGTCATCTCAATAATAGGATTTCTAGAACTATACTTAATGATTGCTGCCTAGTGAGGCAGCAAATGGTAAACACACACACACACACACACACACACACACACACACACGATCATTTCCTAAATCTGACTTAACTTTTCAAAAGATTAGAAATGTCTCAAAAGGTGAAAGTTAAGTCCATGCAGTTCTTCCTGAAATGCTGATCTAATCAGAAAAACAATTCTCTCAAAATACGAAATTCACAAACAATTGCAGTTCCTTAAAATACTTTTCATTTATTTTAGAAAGAGAGGAAAGAAGGGAGGGAAAGAGATAGGGAGAGACCAATTTATTGTTCCACTTTGTTACATGTTCACTGGTTGATTCTTGTATGTGCCTGACTGGAGATAGAACCCACAATCTTGGGGTATCAGAATGATGCTCAAACCAACTGAAGCACCTGGCTAGTCCTTAAAATTCTTAAAAACACAATACTTATTGACTTTAAGGTAAATATATATTGAGTCTTTGTGGTTTTGAATCATGTGCATTCAGACTCAGTCTCACCAGCTGCTCTGTCCTACTTGTGCGAGCACTTCCCCGTGTTCTCTAATGAACACACTCCAGTGGTTATATTTGTATTCTGTGCAGATAACATTTAGTGGATGCGTTAGGTCGTGGTCGGCAAACTCATTAGTCAACAGAGCCAAACATCAACAGTACAACAATTGAAATTCCTTTTGAGAGCCAAATTTGTTAAACTTCTTCTAATGCCACTTCTTCAAAATAGACACGCCCAGGCCGTAGTATTTTGTGGAAGAGCCACACTCAAGGGGCCAAAAGGCCGCACATTTTTGACTACAGCATTAGATTAAACAATTTGATGGTTTCTATGCCCCTAACAGTGGTGAGGTGGTGGTCATAGAGGACAGATAATGTGTATGTCCATGTGCTCAGGAAGAACTGTTGTAAAATAAGGCTTTCTAACTGGTGGACTAAGTGTGGGTTGGTAGATGGATTCTGGTGCAATGTATTGCTAATTGAGACTTAGAAATATTAAATGACTAAGAAAAAACTTAGATTCATATAAAAATTAATACTTGAAATTCATCTTTTTTTCCAGAGACCTCAGGAAGTCACCTGAGTCTCAAATTCCTTCCTTGTATCCGAAAAAAGATGGACAATTTGACCTCTAAGTTTTCTTTTAGTGCTAGCTTGCCAAGAAGATGAATTTTCTCCTGGGAGTAACATAAAATAAATATACTATAAATAAAAATAGTGCTGGTTGGTGACTCAGTTGGTTAACATAAAATAAATATACTATAAGTAAAAATAGTGCTGGCTAGTGACTTAGTTGGTTGGAGTCTGGTCCCATACACTGAAAGTTTGCGGGTTTGATTCCCAGTCAGGACATGTAAGGGAGGCAACCAATTGATGTTTCTCTCTCATATCAATGTTTCTCTCTCTCTCTCTAAGAAAAAACAAAGCAATAAAAATTATATCCTTGGGTGAGGGTTAAAATAATAGTCCATGCATATGAGTAAATGCATTGTCTTCAGATATGCTAAAAAGGAAAATGTTCTGGGAATCAATCAACTTCCTGATTTAGTAAGTATAAATGATTTGGATATGGAGGTAAATGACCTCTCCTTTAAGATTTCAAGTTACAAGTTATTTTCGACAAGTCAAGCATACAAAGTAAAACTAAAAATACATGGTCCTGTCGACATCAGGAGGGATTTGGCATGCATAACTGGCTCTCCATTCCTAATACTTTTAATAGACCTACTTGATACAGATACCCTTGGACATCTGCCCTGGCTGAGGGACTCGCATTCCAAGCTTATCCTAACGGGTTACTAAATGCAGCCCTGTGGGAAATAGTGCTTACAAAGCCCTTCTGTCTCTGGCTTGTGTAGGCTCCTTCCCCAAGTTTAAAACTCGGTCTGTGATCATTCTAGTCAACACAACCTGGAGGGATCTGGAAAGAATCAGGAAGTGTGGTTGGGAAGCTACTGGCTGACAGGTCCCAGGTGTTTATTTTGATGTTCTGAGAACCTGAAGTCCTCTCACAACATACATCCTACGTTCCCGGAATCCTAAATCTTCTTGAAATTCATTCATCAACAAGAACCAAGAGTTGCCTGGCAAGAAGGGACTCACACCAAATAGGCTATGATTTCCTATTAAGTAACACAATATTACTTTGGGTACCCAGAGATTTGTATACCAGTATATTCTTAAAATTCTGGAATAGGCAAACTATGGCAACAAAGAAAGATGACTGGCAGCCTGAGGCTGGGGGAGGAGACTGATGATACAGGCTGAGGACAACGTTTGATCTTCATTTTAATTATGGTGTCCATTTATCAGAATCCATTCAGCCACCTGCCTAATTATATTTTCCCTACGCATCAGTTGCTTTGATAGATTTTCCACCAGAGTTTTCCATAACAGAACTGCCAATACAAATAAGAACTCACTGACTAGTTGTACATATTAATGAGTATCAATATTCACGTAATACAGCATGTTCTAAAAGAATTATCACTAGATTATGGCATTTCATTCCTTACACTGAAAATTTGTATTGCTAAAATCAAAGAACATGGCCAATAGTCTAACATTCTTTTCCTAGATCATTTAATTGGACAAACGTGATTAAATCTGAGAAAAGTGAGGCTAATAATTAATTTAGTAAGTAAAGCTATTTCTAAAAAGTCCTCTAAGACCTCTATTTAAACATGAAGAGTAAATGTATGAGTTTGTCTCCTCCCTCTCCTAAAACCCTTCTAAAATGAGAGTAAAGAAATAAAAAGAGAAGAAACTCACAGGGCCAGGAGGGCACTATGATGATAAAATACGTAGAGATGTCCAACACCGTTTTGATACTGGAAAGCGGATGAACAATAACTGGGCAGCAGAGAGAAACCTGGTACAGGAACAAGGGGATGCAGACAGGAGGAAGTGCATTCCCAGCACAGATTCCTGGAGAGGTCAGGACTGGATGAGCAGGGACCTGGAAAGGCAAGGATAAGAAACAAGGATGAAAAAAGGAGCAGAAATTGAACCAGGAAGATTCCAGACTCAAAAACATCAGGGAAACTGAGCTCATGGTCAGGTAAAATACTAAAAACAGAATTAAATAGAAATTTGCCCACTCAATAGTTTAACTGCCAAATATTTTATCCCATTTGCCCCAGTGCTGCCAGCCAGGGTTATATTCCCAAGGCAGAAATGAGAAGGTTCTCTATTAAGAAAGTAAGACACACATACACAAGAGTAAAGACATAAAAATTGACATTTGGGAGTCAGCAAATAATCACTATCCTACCAACGCACAGGGAGCATTCAATTGATTTGAATACCTTACTTTTAAATATAAATGATATAGAAAGACTGCTACACATTTAGGAAAGCGTCTAACATGAAAGATGGAGATAATAAAAAATACAATAAATACAATTGCAAAGTGGGAAAATGAAAAGAAGGGAGATTACAAAGATAATGCAGGAAGCAGAAGAAAACTTAAAACAACCTCCTATAGTTAATATCCTCTTAGGAAAAGAGAATATTCACTTCATTCATTCAACAAAGATTCATTGGGCATCTGACAAATGTATTATTCTCATTTCCGAAGGTGCTGAGATTTGAAAAGGATACAAAAATTCCTGCCTTCATGAAGGTTATAGTCTAGTGTATAATGTATTTATGAAACTAGAACAGAGTGCAGTAAGAGGAATAATCAATAATTTTTAAAAGAGCTCTAATGAATTAAAACTATGATAGCCCTCTCTGTTCCTGCTGCTTTATTTCAGGGCCTTGAATTTTCACAATGGCTTGGAAAGAGGTCTGCTATCATCAGACTTTACTACCACCATCCCAACCCACCTCTCTCATAGCTGCTAGGATAATTTTTATTCGACCAATACATCTTGAATCATGTCATTCCTCTTCCTAAACTTCTTTTGTGGTACTTAACTGTCTTCAGGATAAAATACAAACTATTTGACAAGTCCTTAAGGCTCTCTATGATCTGATTCCTGCTTCTCTCTTCAGTAGTACTGTCTACATGCTACACCCATATTTGAATTACTCTTTATAATTCTTTGAACACATAATGCTCCTTCTTAAGACTCCAAACCAGTGCTTTTCAAAATGTTTATTATTTCAACCAACAATAAGAAAGGCATTTTACACTGTAACTCAATACATACAGTTTTGCTTTCTCCCCTCTCCTCTCACTTCTCTCCCTCTCTATCATGCATGTGTACACATAAATACAATGGGGGAAAAGGTTTCATGAAAAAACACCCATTCTATGTGAGGTGCACTCTGATATTTTCTATTCCGTTATTTCTACAACCCCGGTCATAACACATTGAATTGATTTAATGATCTATTAAGGGCACCCAACCCATCATTTGAAAACAACAACATTGCTCTAGTTCCTTGCATATGTTAACATCCCTGTTCGGAATATCCTTCACCTTTTCTTCTGGCTAATTCTCACCTGTCCCTTAAGACCCACTTCGAAGTGCCTTCCCTTCTCCCTGCTCTCTGGATTAGGTACCCCACTATGTTTCCATAGCGCCTCACGCACACCTGACACTCCCTGTTATCGTTGTCTCTTCATTGCTTTTTTGCTCCTATTGAGTGAACTTGTAGAGGGCAGTGATGGAGTTGCTTATACATGTGTCCATCCACTGCCTGGGAAACAGCGGCTAGTGCCTAGAGGGTCCTCGCTGAATCCCAGCTTATGAATCCATCTATTCCATTGTTCACTTGGGTAAACTGAGACGCCCCAAATCACAGAACATTTCTGTAACAGAGCCATCGAGAAGTTTCTAGTTGTAGGCAGGACCACTTCTCTCCCCATTATGATTGAGAACAGCAGTTTTCCAACTTTTGGGTCCAAGAAAATGTTTACACTTTTAGCATTTGTAAGGAGCTCAAAGAGCCTTGATTTATGTGAGATTATATACATATGTATTTATTATGTTATTGTGAAAACAGGGATGAACCTAGAGAGTATTATGCTAAATGAAGTTAAATCAGACAGAGAAAGACATATACCATAGGATCCATTTATATGTGAAATCTAAAACAAAACCAACCAACAAAACAAAACAGAAGCAAGCTCAGATTCAGAGGACAAATGGGTAGTTGCCAGAGGGAAGGGGGGAAACGGGTGAATGAGGTGAAGGGGAATAAGAGGCATAAACTTCCAGTTATAAAATAAATAAATCGTGGAAATACACAGGACATAGAGAATAGAGTCCATAATATCCTAATAACTTCGTATGGTGACAGATGGCTACTAGATTTATCCATGGTGATCACATCCTGGCGTATATAAATGTCTAAATCACTAAGTTGTACATCTGAAGCTAATATAATATTGTGTGTCCACTGTATTAAAATATAATGCTAGAGTGATTTTTTAATGAAGCAATGAGATGTAAGTATGCTTGTGAGTAAATCAAGAAATAACTTAGTTTCAATTTGAAATAAAAGTGTGATTATTAATGTATGAAACAAGAAATTTAACTCTAGGCTTCACTCTAGAGTTAAATGCTTTTACATTTTCCAAGGCCAAATCAGTCAGGGTCTCTCTTACACTTCTCACTCTCCTTTCTTTGAGGAGGTGAGCTTTCTGAAATGAAACGGGATATTAAAGTTACATCCATTCTTTCCTGTCCCCTGCCACCTGGAGTTTTCACCAAATGTGATTCGCTCATTATTTGCTTCTGCCCGATCCCTAATATCTCGGTTTCAAGCTACTGCTCAGTTTTCAGATTTCTTTCAGCGCTCAGACTGACCGGAAGGAGAAGTTTCTTGGCAGCAATCATATTAATGAAGTAAAATCCCGTTGTTTATCAACTATATATACACTTTTCTCCTCAAATACAAATTTCAACGTTAGGTGCCGTCACCAAATAAACTGAGAAAGCGCAGGCCGTCGAGAGAGACCCAAGCATCCCTCACGTTGCCCAAGAAAATAGGAAAAGTCCTGAAAAACTTACAGGCTAAGCATTAGACAAACACATAGATAGAATCAATGTGCTTTTTCTCATGCAAAGAAAAAAAAATCAGATGCAAACTTTACATTTAAAACTGCATTGTTCCCCTTTAATCTGGCCACCATCCGAGTGGTGATCTGGATGTTAGAGAAGAGATGAATGGGAGACACTGGCAGGGATTGAAGCCGGGAGATGAATGTGGAAATGTAGAATGGATGTTTCTCTTTTGGGGGCTTTGAGCTGACCGTTGTTTCTGTCTGTTTTTGAGAACTGATCCGAGAGGACAGGGAAGTCAGTGTGGGCGGCTCCGAGGAGGCTCCCCGCTACAGCTGCAGCTCAGAGGATTACGGCGCTTCATCCACAAGGCAACATTGCACAAGTCGCCTTTGAACAAAAGTCATGGATGCTATTAATGATATGGTAATCCTGCATCGAGCTACCTCCCAGGAGTGATTATACTGACATGGGAAGAATATCTAAGTCGCGGAGGCAGCCCGCAACAACACTGCCGCATTGTTCGGCCCGGCCTGACCAGGACTAACTTTTACCAGCATCTCTCATGTCACCTTCCCTCCCGAGCCGCCCCCCGCCCCGGCCCCGGCCCCCCGCTCCCACCCCGTCCTGGCCAAAACGTGGCAAAGAAAACCCTGATCCCGAATCTCCTTTTAGGTCTGTGTTTGCAAGTTCCCACACGCACTTAGTGTCATCTCGAGATTCATGCTGTCAACTGTGGCCAGGAACCATTTCCATGTGAGAGCGAGACCACACAAAGGTTAGTTCGGTAGGTCTCAGGGAAGATGTTTTAATTGTCTGACAATAGGTTCTGCCACGATTTGACTTGCAAATGCTGTCCTCTTGCTCGCAGATAACACGCTCAGAATTAGAGAATTTGTCAATAAATTTCCAAAATCCTCCCTTATTATAACACCGAGGTAGCGGTTTCCCTATGTGACAAGACTCAAACGCTCTCCAGCAGAGAACGTTTTATGGCTCACAAGACGCTCCTAAGGGTCAAACTAATTTCCTCATAGGTGATTTCCCCTTAAAATAAGCAAAGCGGCTTTTAGGAAAAAGAAATGTTTATGATTTTTATGTGATTATGTGTGTGGGATAAACATGTTTACATTAACACTTCAAATGACTTGTGGTCAATGTACTTGACAATGATAAAGAAACTACATACTCACCACTGTCCTGACCTAATTATTTCTTTTCCAAGAATTAATATTTGATGGTGATACTATTTCTCTGCTATCCAAAACAAATGTAAACAAAGCCAATACCTACTATAATTTTATAGACACTCCCCCATATTCACAAGGCTACATAGATAATTTTTCTATCCCACATAATATACCCATGCTCTCAGCACACAATGAAGTTGTGATCTGAAAAAAATCTGACTTTCCTAACAAATATCTCTGGAGAAGATCACTGTTTTAAATCAATTTTTTTTTTTAGTGCTTACCAAACAATTCTTACAGAAATGACACATAATTTTAGTAGAAGTGTAATTTTTTATAAAAATATATACTTAACCAACATATGTCTATAAAGGACAAACAATAAATTGTATACATATAATACTTTAAAGGTTATTTTCTGCTCTCTGTATAGGCTATTTTCGTCTTCATATAAAGAACACTATGACAATTTATGAGTAATATTAGGACCAATGTGCTGTCTTCTTCCGTGTTAAAATGAATAATGGACTGGCTATTTTTAAAATATATTTTATTGATTTTTTACAGAGAGGAAGGGAGAGGGATAGAAAGTCAGAAACATTGATGAGAGAGAAACATCGATCAGCCTTTTCCTGCACGACCCCTACTGGGGATGTGCCCACCACCAAGGTACATGCCCTTGATCACCCTGGACCCTTCAGGCTGCAGGCCGATGCTCTTATCCACTGAGCCATGCCAGTTAGGGCTGGACTGGCTATTTTTGAAGCTATATTTGGGAGATGATGATGAGAGCAACTCCATCTGTTCTTTAGACTTTACACACACTTATTGAATGTTCAGATATTTGTAAGAACGTACTGAGTCTGAGTGGCTGCTCTCGGTGCCCACAGAGCAAGCAGGCGTGCGGAGCGGCGTCAGATCTGCCTCACTGGGAGCAGCCACAGCAGGGGTGGCACCATGAGTGGGGGCACCCTTTCATCTGCAGCAAGATCGGCCTTATCTCCAAGGCGGAAATCCGCTACGAGGGCATCCTCTACACCATGGATACTGGGAACTCCACCGCAGCGCTCAAAAAGTCCCTCTGGTACCGAAGACAGAGCAACACCTCATCCAATATCACCCCGAGACGAAGCCTCTGAATACGTTCTCTTCTGTGGAGGCGATAGCAAAACCTCACTGTTTGTGAGCCTCCAACACCGCAACGTCTTTGCCGCAGGACCCAGTTACGTTCAGTCTCCACGGGGCTCATCCGCTTCTTCAGTCCAGCCAGTGGGCTGCTATGGACCTTTTGGCAGGTGTCGGGGTACAGTCAGTGCGCTCCAAGGTCATTGGTCGGGCAGCAGTTTGGTGCCGGTGGTGTGGCTGGAGGCTCCTTAACATCCTTGGGAACAGAAGCATCGAGCAGCGGTACCCGGCCCAAAGCAGCGCAGTGGGTTCTGCCTTTGCACAGGATACAAGATCTGTTCAAACACAATTGTCTGAGGTCGTTCAAGCCCTCAGGTCCTTTGAGAAAAGCCTTACCATGGAACAGGTAATGCAGACTGCCCGGCGCACTTATCAGCTCTGACACCTGTTGGGAGAAGGAGCCCTGTATCACCAGGCCTTTGCCATCTACCAGCCAACAGGCAATGGACAATCAAGAGCACAGGCGAGCTGAAATGCACAACGTTTCAAGACCAGAAATGAGCCACTCAGAAATGATAGCAAGAGACAAAGAGTTTAGGTGCTCCTTCAGCTCCAAGGAGAGGGGGGAGGGTCGGGTCACTGACATGGCAGAGGAGACTGGTTCGGCGAGATGGTGCTATGAAATTTGAGAAAGACTTTCAAAGTGCAAATGCACAATTTAACCAGGAGGGAATAGATACAGTTTCATAATAAACTTAAGTTGAAAGTGGAAGATAAACTTGAGAAACAAGAGAAGCCTATAAATGGTGAAGATAAAAGAGACTCAGGAGTTGATACTCAAAACAATGAAGGAGACGCAGATGAAGATCAACTTGGACCCAAATGCTCTTCAGACAAAACTAAATCCTTCTTCGATAATACTTCTTGTGATAAGAGAGGACGGAGACCAATCTGGCCTGAACAAGATGAAGTGCTGAAACTTTTGGAATCCCACTTCATCCAAACCAGGCTTTGGGGTACAGAGGTGCAGAGATAGAGCAGGTCTCAGTTTTTGTGGTGGCCAAAGGTGTGGTGGTGGCAGAGGCGGTACCTTCAACCACCCCTCGAGGATTTGGTGGTGGATTCAGAGAAGGTCCTAGGGGCAGGTTTTGAATGTAGGAAAGATAACTAAGTTGCTGCATAGTCTACAAACAAGTCTTTGAAAATAGGTGAATTTCTGGTTCTTCATGGTCCTGAGAATTGGTTTCAGTCTTTACCAAGAATGAAGAAGTGAATTCACTGTACATATGTCACTAGCACTGGATTTTCTTCTTTGTTGCTTGTTTTTTTTTTTTTTTTGTTTAACTTCAAAGATATGATGCAATTATATTGGGCAAGGGAGGGAAGCACTTCATCTTTAAAAATGAGTATTAAATATATTTGAAATATCAAAAGGTGAAGTAATTTCTTGTGTATAGTTAAAATCAAGTACTTCAATGGGACTTACAAGTATTTTTTCATCACCAAAAGGATTTTATCAATAAACTAGAGGCCAGTGCATGAATTCATGCACCGGTGGGATCCCTCGGCCTTGCTGGTGACTGGGGCTGTCTCATCCAGTCCCGATCGGGGTTGACCGGGGCCAGCCAGCTAGGGAGGAGGGATCGCTGGAGGTTGGCCGGCCATGGAAGGTTGGTTGTGGGAGCACACTGACCACCAGGGAGCAGCTCCTGCATTGAGTGTCTGCCCCTGGTGGTCAGTGCACATCATAGCTACCAGCCGGTTGTCCAGTTGTTTGGTCATAATGGTTGCTTAGGCTTTTATGTATATAGACTAAAGGCCCAGTGCATGCATATTCATGCACTTGGCAGGGTCCCTCTGCCCGGCCTGCACCCTCTCTCAGTCTGGGATTCCCCTGGGGATGTCTGACTGACAGTTTAGGCCCATTCCCTGGGGGATCGGGCCTACGCGGGCAGTTGGACATCCTTAGGGGATGTCCAACTAACGACTTAGGTCAATATCCTTAGCGCTGCCATGGAGGTGGGAGAGGCTTCTGGCTGAGCGGTGCTTACCCCTATGGAAACACACTGACCACCAGGGGGCAGCTCCTGCATTGAGCATCTGCCCCCTGATGGTCAGTGTGTGTCGTAGCGACCTGTTGTTCTGCCGTTAGGTTAAATATGCATATTAATCCTTTTTTACATAGGATTGTATTTGGCAATTATTGCATGGTGCCTGCAGATTGGGCCCTGAAACTGTTTCTAGCGTACTGACCACCAGGGAGCAGCTCCTGCATTGAGTGTGTGTGTGTGTGTGCGTGTGCAGGTGTGTGTGTCTTTTGTCCTTTCTTTTTGGAAATCCCATAATATCCCATTTGAAGTAGCTTATTTTGTCAGTTAATTAGGGTGCTGGATGGTAGAGAATTTTGTCAGTCAACTATGTACATACAGTAAATACTGTTTCTTAGGCAAAGATAACCTTTTTATATAGTTGTAAAATTCTGTTACATTGCCAATAAAACATTAAGAAATTTATAGAGCTGTAAAAAAAACCAAGTACTTTTATAAAGAATAATCATTTTAAAGTCAGCAAACATACTGTATCCTTGCAAAGTTGTGCTGAGGAGCAGAGCTATGGGTAGGTCTTTTTTTTTTTAATTGATTTTTTAAAGAGAGGAAGGGAGAGAGGGATAGAGAGTTTGAAATATCAATGAGAGAGAAACATTGATCAGCTGCCTCCTGCACACTCCCTACTAGGCATGTGCCTGCAACCAAGGTACATGCCCTTAACCGGAAGTGAACCTGGGACCCTGGTTTGGCTCTATCCACTGAGCGAAACCAGTTAAGGGCTGGGTGAGTCTTTTTTCATAGCTTTCCAGGCATAAGATTTTTTTTTTAATATATAGAACACAAATAAAGATTTGATACATTCTTTCATTATCTTAGAAGGATAAATTACTCATGCTTATCATAAGAACTTCATTTCATAGTAAGTGGCATATCACAGTACGTATTTGTAAAAAAAAGGTATTTTCAGTATCCTATCTAATAAAGAGGAAATATGCTAACTAACCATCACACTCTCACAAAGATGGCAGCACCTACAGCCAATAAGGAGGGAATATGCTAAATGACTGTCACGCCCTCAAAGATGGCGGTGCCCAGTCCCCTCAGCCCCACTGGGGCAGTAGGCGTGCGGCAAGGCTGGGCCTGCCCCCAGGTGGGTCCGGCCACCCCTCGCAACTGCCCTCAGAGTTCCCCAATCTCCTCAGCCCCCCAGCCACCCAGGGCCAGCTCAAGGTGCAGGCAAGCCTCAGGTGTCAGCTCCCCAGCCACCCAGGGCGGGCCTGAGGGACGACCAAATGGCTAAACAAGCAGGCAGTGTGGGCAACCAGGGCAGCAGGGGTGTTAGTGAGGGATGACCAAACGACTGAACAAGTAGGCTGTGTGGGGCAACCAGGCTGGCGGGGGGGTGGGCAGTTGGGGGCAATCAGGCCCACAGAAGGGCAATTGGGGGGGACCAGGCCAGTAGGGGTGCAGTTAGGGGTGACCAGGCCAGCAGGGGGGGCCGTTAGGAGCGACTAGGTCAGCAGGGAGGGGGCAATTAGGAGCAATCAGGCTGGCATGCAGAGGTAATGAGGGGCAATCAGGCTGGTGGCAGGAGGGCAATTAGGGGCGACCAGGCAGGCAGGCAGGCAGGTGAGCGATTATGAGACATTGGTCCAGGAGAGTTCGATTCCCAGTTAAAGGCATGTACCTGGGTCATAGGGTGCATGAGGGGAGCAGCCAATTGATGTGTTTCCTTCACATCGATGTTTTTTTCTCTCTTCTTTTCCCTCTCCCTTTCCCTCCCTCCCTCCCTTCCTTCTACTCTCTCTAAAAAGCAATAGAAAAAATATCCTTGGGTGAGGATTAACAAAAAAATTTAAATCTATAAAATGGAGACAGCAATACCTGCCCTTGCCACCTTATTGGCCCATACTAAATGATTATTATTCAAATAAGATTGTAAAGTCGAAGTGACAGTGAACCTCCACACTGCAGAAATATTTTGTTTTGGGTTCAGTGTCTGGAGCTCGAAGTTGCCCATTTGCTAGAAGAAAATATTAAGTAAATACTAAGATTCATATTTAATCTAGATAAAGTATTTATTTATATCATTCCTGTTTTCCCAAACAATTATTTAGTCTTCTATAAACATTGGGTAAAATGATTCATAAGTACTTTTGCTCAATTTTTTAATTAAGTTTGTGAGGAAAATTTAAGTTTTCTATCACACTTTATAGTTAGGAAAACTAAGGCACAGAGATCTTATGAACTGATTTACTTGGGGTCAATGACTGAAATAATTCCTTCCTTCCATTATGCTGCCTACTCTACAAAGATTTACTAATTCAGTGCAAGCCATGTAAGTAATTTAAATTTTTCAATGGGTTTGGAAAGGTAAAATTAATTTTAATAATTTATTTTATGTAACTCAATAGACCCAAAATATTATGATTTCTACACATAATCAATATAAAAATCATTGAGATATTTTAACATTCCTTTTATTAATCTTAGAAATCTGGTGTTTTATACTTACAGAAAATTTCAATTCAGACTTAAACAATAATAAGGTTATGTAATAAAAGATTAATATGCATATAGACCAAACTGCGGAACAATGGGGACAACCAAACCACTGAACAACCCATTGCTATGATATGCTTTGACCACCAGGGGGCGTGTGCAGAACATGGCAGGTGTTGGCTGCAGCAGGATGGTGGAGCAGGTGAGGCAGGGGTACCAGACCAAGACGGGGCACCAGTCACTGTCATCAGGGCGAGCCTCTGGTGGTTACTGAAAATTCTTTTTCTCCGCGCCACGGTCCTACCTGGCATTCATCCAGCTCGCACCTGCTGCCAGTGTCTGGCGCCAGTCCTGATCACTTGGCATCATCAACAGGTGCAAGCGGAGGCTGCCAGCCCTGATTGCCCCACAGGGTTTCTCCACCTCCTGCTCCTGAGGGGTGATCAGGGAAGCAGCCACCGCTCACACCCACTGATAGCACTGGCCCTGCTCTCCTCCACTGCTGGCACCAGCCCCAATCACCCTGTGCCATCAGAGGGTGCAAGTGTGGCCGGCACCATCAGCATGTGGGAGCAGCGGCGGCAGCGGTGGGAGTGGGGCTGCTGGCAGACAGGAGACTGGAAGCCGCAGTGGAGGGGTCAGGTAGGGGATGCAAAGGATGGGCCAAGCCCCGCCCCTATGCCCACCTCAGCCTCACAACCCACAGTTCCTTTCAAGGTGCACGAATTCGTGCACTGGGCCCCAATAATAATAATAATAATAATAATAATAATAATAATAATAATAATAAATGGCAAGAACAGATGAATTCTCAGAATCTCTGAATCTTTTATGTGGTCTATGGCCATATGTAAACGTACTGGTAACTCAGCTGTAATTGCTCCTCCCTGACAGAGAGGCGGAGTGGAGTTAGGTTAACTGAGTTTGCAGCCAGCCTGTCTGGGTTCTCTCCTGGCTACCCCTGCTGGCTGGATGACAATGGGAACTTACATTCTGGGCCTCAGAATGTGAATACTAACAGGGCTGTAAATTAGTAAAGTACTAATAGGGCTGTTGTAAGAATAAAATGAGTTAACATTTAGTGCCAGACAAATAGTAGGTCTTAAATGTTAGCTATGCTCAGACAACACAAGAACAAACTTGTTCCTTCCTCCAACGAGTTTTATAAAAAAACAAACAAACAAACAAAAACAGATATTGGCTTATATAATTAAATCACTTTATCTTTCTATATATCCATTTTCCCACATGCAAAATGGGAATAATAAAGAGGTATGTCAAATATCAGATAGAGACATTTGTTCCTATTAACAATGAAGTTACAGAAGTTATTCAGTGTCTTAAATCAAGAATATAAAGAATTAAAAGTATTGTCTCCTGTCATTAACCATTTTCCACCACAAAGTGAAGGAAAACATCAGCTCTACCTTTAGTACCTCTCAACCTCACTCTCAAGCCACCTCACTCTCAAGCCACCTCACTCCGGCACTGCCACTCCCCCCTCAGTGCCTTCCACTGCTGCCTTCAGGTGTTCAGGAAACTCCCTGCAGAGCCCTGCTTGTCTTTCTCTGTAGCCTCCACATGTTTTAAACAGCTCCCTCCTTTTCTTCCTTTCATTCTCTCCGGCATCTGAGCTTGACTCTCTAAGATAAAACCATTTCGCAGTTTAATTTAATCTAACGAAGGTAGCCTTTCCAAATTATGTCCTGCGCACACTGCCTCTCATATGCGCCATGAGATGCTGAAGACTGAATCCACCTCAGCAGATGCCTGTCTTTAGAGAAGGCCCACCAGTCTCCTGCTTCCTTCACACTGACTCAGCCTGAGGAAAGGGGGCCTTCAGCCAATGGTGGGGGGCAGTGGCGGAAATATCTCCTCCAGTTTCCCGGTTCTCAGCTGGCACTGCTCTGAGGGGGCTCCAGACGGGTCCCCGAGGTCCTCCACCAATAACCTGCTCACCTATACATCCTGAGTGGGTTTTTTCTTTTCTTTTTCTTTTTTCTTGCTGTGTTGGTTTTCTTTCTCTCATGGTCTCACTTCCCTGACACCTTACCCTTTTTTCTAAGATCATCTTTGAAATAAACTACTTGTCTTGGGACTTGTTTCTTCTCTTTGGGAGATTCACAACATACACCAGCAATATTAAAGGCTATGTGAAGTCATTCAAGTAAGGAATTATTTAACTGTAATAAATTTCCCAAACTTATTTGGCTACAGAACCTTTTTAATGGTGAGAGGGGTTTTTTTTTTTTGTTTTTTGTTTTGTTTTTAAATATATTTTATTGATTTTTTACAGAGAGAAAGAGGGATAGAAAGTTTAGAAACATCAATAAGAGAGAAACACAGATCAGCTGCCTCCTGCATGCCCCCACTAGGGATGCGCCCACAACCAAGGTAGATGCCCTTGACCGGAATCGAACCCGGGGCCTTTTAGTCCACAGGCTGACACTCCATGCACTGAGCCAAACTGGTTTCTGCAACAGTGAGAGTTTTAACCGTCCTATGCCACTAGTTAGTATTCCTCTGACACAGAGTTGGGAAATGTTGAGCGAAGCATTAATGAATGACAAATTAAAGACTGCCTTTCCCAGAGATGTCAGTATCTTAACAGCTTCTTCTATAGATCAGTTCCTTCCAACTCAAAGAACTGGAACCTGAAGGGGACAATTTCAGGCTCTGTGGTGGGTGTGATGGAAGATAATTTGGCAGAGTCTGTGTTTTGTCATGCCCTTCACATCAAATCAGCTTGATAACTGCCTTATCAAGTGCCCAGAGGAAGTGACGGGTGGGTTTCATGGTTAGAGAGCCCCGACCTGGGACCTGGAGGACAGTGCAGAGACATTCAGGGTTAACACGGGCATTTCCTGAAACTGCTCTGGAGAAAATGAGCATCTTTAGGAAGAGGGTCTGAGCTAAAAATATTAGGTACCTGGGACTGCAATATCCCCCCATGATTGAGGAATAAAATGGACAGTATTGATTAGAATTTTAAATACTTAGGCCTTGAACTACTCTGTAAAATACATAAAAAGGATTTAGAAAAAGAGTAAAACCTTGGGTTCCATGATAGAGATACAAATTAGGAATATTTAGAAAGCATTCTTGCTCTGCTTTAACACAACTATGGGCAATCGTTGGACTTCTTTGGAAGGCAATTAAAAACTCTTACAAGTGGGTAGCATTTGGGAGGTAAGTGAGTAACAGGTAAGGGAGTAACAGGTCATGCATGTGGAAATGTGTTAGTGCCACTGAGAAAAGTTCATCTCCTCACTTTTCCCCATTTCAGCTATTCTCTTCCCAAGTCTGCTAACTCAATTTACAGTCCTCTCCCTTTGTCATCTCCGTCACACTGTCCCTTCTCTTGTCCTTTTTATCAGATGTTGAGATGTTATTTTTGAGTGATTTACCATGAATCAATATTAAAATCTTCTTTTGTTAACACTGCTATTTGAAATCTTTGTCACTTACAAACTGTTGGTAAATGAGATACAAATAAATAAAGAGAAATTTAAAATAATTTTAAATTCTTTTAGAGGCCCATTTTCTGTATTGAAAGCAAGAAGAGAAATCTACGAAGGAATGAGAAAATGTGCAAAAGGAGTACCGAGAATCAAACATGGCCGTGAGTCAGACTATCTGACATTTCCATCTTCATCAGGGGGATTCTGTCAAGTAGCGACTCACTCTTCATCAGTAATCTCCACACCAAACCTGGAACAAATAGCAGTTCGCCCCAGCCACCCCCAGTTCACATCGGAGTCACCCGCACCCACAATACCCCAAGCATATGGCTGCCATTACCGCTTTGTTACTGCTACAGTCCTCCAGATCAAGAGCACCACGTGACTATCAGAGGTTAATCAGGGTTGTGATCGCTTCACTTTCTCAAAGAAAGAGATTCTACCCCGGAATCCCTGCATTGGTGGTGCACAGAAATAGAAATACCGCGGTGCTGAATTGTGCGTGATTGTCTCCTATGAAAAGTTATTCATTACACTAAAACAGTGGTATTGCTTAAACAAGTTAACTCTGAAAGGCCTTTCAATTGGACTGCTTAGCCTGAAAGAAAAGGTGGAGAAAAAAGTGCCTTTCGCTAAACAGCTTCCTAATTCTCTTGCAAAGCATTTCATAATGGCTTTAAAGGCATTTTGCATACAAATATTTAAAAAGTGGCAGTGTTTATTCATCAGCATGAAAGTGTTTTCATCTCTCATGAACAATCAAAACATAATCCTTGAATTACTGGCATAAATAAGAATGACTTAAGCAATAATAAGGAACAAGGAAGGCATTCATTCATCATTTTGCAAAGCTGATAAGACCCGGCTGACTTTTGGAAAAGAGGGGAATATATTTTCTTTCAGCAATGCCATGAAAAAATAACACAAAAAATTTTTTCACCATTTTCATTAATACCTTTTTGATAATTACAAAGCAAAGCATAGACACCATCAAGAATAGCACAGCAAACAAAAATGGCTTTTCATAGACTTCAAAGAGTGAAGTTATC
>PVJN01004984.1:41135-85608 GCA_004026805.1 Lasiurus borealis | reverse complement strand
AGGGAGTGGACTGTTAATTCTTAGGGGGAAAAGGGTGAAGGGTATACAGGGAGAGACTGGACAAAAATCATACACCTATGGATGAGATCAATGGGAGGGAGCTAAGGGCAGAGGGAGGGTGGGAGCTGGGTGGAGGGGTACTATGGAGGGGAAAAAAAGAGAAACAAATGTAATAATCTGAATAATAAAGATTTAATTTTTAAAAAAAAATAAAGATGAAAAAGGACCAACTAGAAATTAAACATACACTGACTGAAATAAAAAATATTATACAGAGTCCTTTTAGCAGACTAGAGAAAGGCAAGAATCAAGTCAAAAATTTGAAATATAAAGAAGCAGAAAACACTCAACTGGAAAAGCAAGAAGAGAAAAGAATCCAAAAATGAGAAGATAATGTAAGGAGCCTCTGGGACAGCCTCAAGCGTACCAACATCAGAATTGTTGGGGTGCCAGAAGAAGAGAGAGAGCAAGATACTGAAAACCTACTTGAAGAAATAATGACTGAAAACTTCCCACATCTGGTAAAAGAAATAGACTTACAAGTCCAGGAAGCACACAAAACCCCATATAAAAGGAATCCAAAGAGGACCACACCAAGACACATTGTTAGGGTTGAAACGCTCGCCGCTCAAAGGAAGGCTCCTAGAGACGTTCTCATGCAAACAGCAAAGGGTTTATTCACCAGCATGCTGGGGCTCATAACATGCTCTGAAAGCAGAGCAGAGGCTGAGAGCCCCGAGTTCATACAAAGCTGAGCTTATATACTATGTAACAAGCAACAGGGTTATACAAGGTCAACACAGAGTTTTATTTCCTCATACCTGCACACATCTCATAATCTACAGACTCTGCATATTTCTGATTACCATGGGGTTATGATAATGGGATGGGACTGTTATCTCTGGGTTAGTTTCTGGAGACATCTGGACCATGTCTCCTGTCTCTGTTCTCAACCCTGAGACTGTAATTACAGGATGTAACTGGGAGATATGATTTTAAGCCGAGCTGTGTTAACTCTGGCCCAATCCTGATTTTTGCAACCTTACAACATCATAATTAAAATACCAAGAGCAAATGACAAAGAGAGAATATTAAAAGCAGCAAGAGAAAAACAGTTCATTACCTACAAGGGAGCACCCATACGACTCACAGCTGATTTCTCAACAGAAACGATGCAGGCCAGACGGGAGTGGCAAGAAATATTCAATGTGATGAATAGCAAGAACATACAACCAAGAATAATCTATCCAGCAAAGCTAACACTCAGAATTGAAGGGCAGATAAAGAGCTTCACAGAGAAGAAAAAGCTAAAGGAGTTCATCAACTCCAAACCAGTATTATATGAAATGCTGAAAGGTACTCTTTTAGAAGATGAAGAAGAAAAAGGTAAAATCCAAAAAATTATGAACAACAAATACATATCTATCAACAAGTGAATCTAAAAATTAAGTGAATTAAAAATTTGATCAACAGAATAAACTGGTGAATATAATAGAATCAGGAGCACAGAAAGGGAGTGGACTGATAATTCTCAGGGGGAAAGGGATGAGGGGTGTACAGGGAGAGACTGGACAAAAATCATATACCTATGGATGAGATCAATGGGAGGGAGCTAAGGGCAGAGGAAAGGGTAGGAGCTGGGTGGAGGGGTGCTATGGAGGGGAAAAAAGAGAAACAAATGTAGTAATCTGAATAATAAAGATTTAATTAAAAAATAAAAAAAATAAAGTAGAAGAGATACCCAGCACATAGTTCTTAAGAGGCATTCCAGGGCCTATTGGAATCACCTACAGCCAACTCCCGGTAAAAACAAAAAAAAAACAAAAAAAAAACTTTTCTTAAAATTCACACCCTAGGAAGGTTGTCAAACTTGATTTTACCAAAACATTATATATTAAAGTGTATTAGATAGGAACATAGGCCAGCAAACTTCAGTTCCTATTATTAAAAGATGGTCTTTTTATTAAATACCTGATTAATATAACAAATTATTTTACTAGAAAAAAATTGACCAAAATAAGGTAGCCATTTTTATTTTTTGAGGTTGTGTTCCTTTTTACCTTTTTGATTCTACTTTTTACAGCATTCCCTTTAGCATTTCTTGCATTGCTGGTTTGGTAGTGATAAACTCCCTTAGCCTTCTTTTGTCTGTGAAACTTCTGATTTCCCCTTCAATTTCTACCTTCATTTGTCCTTGGGCATGGAAAGCAAATGACACTAATTGGATTTCTCCCATCAGTCTTCCTGAGAACTTTGGCATAAGCTATTTACCCTCTGTTTAGGGAGGAAAAATGCAAATCATTTACTCTTAAGTGTCCTTGATTTAGGGAAGGCAGAGTTTTCTAAATATTTGCAAACTGTTGTTTTAATAGTATTTCAGTTTCCCTGCTCTATCCTGGCTTACTGGCCTATATCATTTAATGAATTTAACATTTCTTTTTTTTATAAACTTCTTATAATTTCCACAGACATTCTTATTACTTTCAAAAACATTTTTACAATTTCCAGAAATAACCACCTTTAGAAACCACTTTTTTTTTCTTCAAAATGCATAACCATTCCTCAGTCCTTCTATTAAGCATTTCCATTCCAATATTCTTTCTGTCACACCATCAGCAATTTTTACAGACCTTTTCTTTAAAAAAAAATGTATTAGAATTCTTCATTCTTAGGAACCTTAATTTTTCAATAATTTACAAAAAATAAACAACATTTCTCTTTTTAAAAATTTTTTTATTGATTAAGGTGTTACATATGTGTCCTATTCTCCCAATACTTCCCCCACTCATGCCCTAATCCCCCTGTTGTCCATTGGTTAAGCCCATATGCATGCATACAAGTCCTTTGGTTGATCTGGTCCCAGCTTACCTCCACCCTCCCCTACCTTCCCTCTGAGGTTTGATGATATAATTGATATTTTTTTGTCTCTTGAGCTGTTTTTGTTCATCAGTGTATGTTATTCATTTTATTCCACAAATGAGTGAGATCCTGTGATACTTATCTTTCTCTGACTGGCTTATTTCACTTAGCATAAGGCTCTCCAGTCCCATCCAGGTTGTTGCAAGTGGTAGGAATTCCTTCTTTTTAGCACAGTGTAGTATTCTATCGTGTAGATGTACCACAGTTTTTTAATCCACTCATCTGCTGATGGGGACTTAGGCTCTTTCTAAATCTTAGCTATGTTAAATTGTGTTACTATAAACATAGGGGTGCATATATCCTTTCTGGTTGATGTTTCTAGCTTCTTGGGATATATTCCTAGAAGTAGAATTTCTGGGTCAAATGGGAGTTCCATTTTTAGTTTTTTGAGGAAACTCCATACTGTTCTCCACAATGGCTTAACCAATCTGCATTCCCACCAGAAGTGCACCAAGATTCCTTTTTCTCCACATCCTCACCAACATTTGTCATTTATTTACTTGTTGATGATAGCCATTCAGACAAATGTGAGATGGTATCGCATTGTCGTTTTGATTTGTATCTCTCGGATAATTAGTGACTTTGAACATGTTTTCATGTGTCTCTTGGCCTTCCTTCTGTCTTCTTTAGAAAAGGTTCTGTTTAGCTCCATTGCCCATTTCTTGTTTGGATTGTTTATTTTCCTTTTGTTGCGTTGTATGAGTTCCCTGTAAATGTTGGAGCTTAAACCCTTATCCTTAATAACATTGGCAAATATGTTCTCCCATGTAGTGTCTTTCTTATTGTTTTGTTGATGGTTTCTTATGCTGCACAAAAGCTTTTTATTTTGATGTAGTCCCACTTGTTTATTTTCTTTTTCTTTTCCATTGCCTTAGGAGCAGTATCAGTGAAGAAGTTCCTTCCATGTATGTCTGAGATTTTGCTGCCTGTGGATTCCTCTAGTATTTTTATGGTTTCCCATCTTATGTTTAAGTCCTTTATCCATTTAGAGTTTATTTTTGTGTATGGTGTAAGTTGGTGGTCTAGTTTTATTTTTTTTTACATTTATCTGTCCAATTTTCCCAACACCATTTATTGAGGAGACTATCTTGACTCCATTGTATGTCATGTCTCCTTTGTCAAATATTAATTGGGCATAGTGGTTTGGGTCGATTTCTGGGTTCTCTATTCTATTCCATTGATCTATATGTCTGTTCTTGTGCCAGTACCAGGTTGTTTTGACAACAGTGGCTTTGTAATACAGCTTGAAATCTGGTATTGAGATGCCACCTACTTTGTTCTTCTTTCTCAGGATTATTGTTACTATTAGGGGTCTTTTTTTATTCCAGATGAATTTTTGAAGAGTTCTTTATAGGTCTGTGAAATATGCCGTTGGTATTTTAATGGAGAGTGCATTGAATCTATAGATTGCTTTGGGTAGTATGGACATTTTGATCATGTTGATTCTATCAATCCATGAACACGGTATGTTATTCCATCTGTTTATATCTTCCTATATCTCTTCTTTCAGTGTCCTGTAGTTTTCTGCATATAGGTCTTTTACCTCTTTAGTTAAGTTTATTCCTAGGTATATTATTTTTTCTGGTGTGATGATAAATGGTATTGCTTTTTTAGTCTCTCTTTCTGTAAGTTCACTATCGGTGTATAGAAATGCCATAGATTTCTTGGTGTTAATTTTTTATCCTGAAACCTTGCCGAATTTATTTATTAAGTCTAATAATTTTTTGATGGAGTCTTTAGGGTTTTCTATTACAGTATCATGTCATCTGTGAATAAGGACAGTTTTACTTCTTTCCAATTTGGATGCCTTTTATTTCTCCTTCTTGTCTGATAGCAATGGCTAGTACTTTCAGTACTATGTCAAACAGGAGAGGTGAGATTGGGCATCCCTGTCTTGTTCCTGTTCTTAGGGGAAAAGGTTTTAGTTTTTGTCCATTGAGTGTGATGCTGGCTGTGGGTTTGTCATATATGGCTTTTATGATATTGAAGTATGATTCCTCTATTCCCACCTTGTTGAGAGTTTTTATCAAGAAAGGGTGTTGGATTTTGTCAAATGCTTTTTTCTGCGTCAATTGATATGACTATATGATTTTTCCCCCTCAATTTGTTTATGTAATGTATCACGTTTATTGATTTGTGGATAGTGTGCCATCCTTGCATTCCTAGGATAAATTCTACTTGGTCATAGTGTATGATCTTTCTGATGTACTGCTGCATCTGATTTGCTATAATTTTGTTGAGGATTTTGGCATCTAAGTTCATGAAGGATATTGGCCTATAATTCTCTTTCATTGTGTTGTATTTATCTGGTTTTGGTATTAGTGTGATGCTGACTTCCTAGAATAAGCTTGACAGTGTTCCTTCTTCTTGAATTTTTTAGAATAGTCTGAGGAGGATAATTATACCTTGTTGCATGTTTGGTGTAACTCTTTGGTGAAGCTACCTGGGCCTGGGCTTTTGTTTGCTGGAAGCTTTTTGATGACTGCTTCAATTTCTTTCGTAGTTATTGGCCTATTGAGATTTTTAGAAGCTTCCTGTTTGAGTTTTGGAAGATTGTATTTTTTCTAGAAATATGTCCATTTCCTCCAGGTTGTTTAGTTTATTGGAATAGAGTTGTTCACAGTATTTTTTTTTTAAACAATCCTTTGTATTTTGGTGGGTCTATTGTTATTTCACCTCTATCATTTCTGATTTTGTTTATTTGGTTCCTCTCTCTTTGCTTCTTGGTGAGCCTGGTTAAAGGTTCATCAATCTTCTTTATCCTTTCAAAGAATCAGCTCTTGTTTTCATTGATCTTTTTTATTGTCTTGTTGTTGTTTTTGGTCTCTATGTCATTTATTTCTGCTCTGATCTTTATTATCTCCTTCCTTTTGCTCACACTAGGCTTTTCTTGTTGCTCTCTTTCTAATTTTTTGAGTTGTAGCATTAGATGATTTACTACCAATTTTTTTTTTTTTTTTTTTTTTTAGGTAGACCTGTAGGGCTATAAACTTGTCTCTCAGGACTGCTTTCATTATGTCCCATAGGTTTTGGATTGTTGTACTTTTATTGTCATTAGCTTCCAGAATATTTTTAATTTCTTCTTTGATCTCATTGGTAACCCAATCAATATTTAATAACATGCTATTCAGTTTCCAAGTGCTTCAGTGTTTTGGATTGTTTTTATTGTAGTTTATTTCTAATAATATGCCTTTGTGGTCTGAAAAGATGCTTGGTATGATTTCAATCTTCTTGAATTTGGGGAGACTGCTTCTGACCCAGTACGTGGTCTATTTTTGAAAATGTCCCATGTGCACTTGAGAAGATCATATATTCCACAGCTTTGGGGTGAAATGTTCTGAAGATGTCAATTAAGTCCATCTGATCTAGTGAGTCATTTAGGATTGTTGTTTCTTTGCTTATTTTTTGTCTAGAGAATTTATCCAGTGATGTCAGTGGTGTATTAAAGTCCCCTACTATGTTGTCTATCTCTCTCTTCATATCTTCCAGATTTTTTATGTACTTGGGTGTTCCTGCAGTGTGTGCATATATGTTTACCAGGGTTATATCCTCTTATTGTATCAATCCCTTTAGTATTATGAAGTGGCCTTCCTTATCTCTTGTTATGGCAGTCACTATGAGGTCTATTTTGTCAGATATAAGTATTGCTACCCCAGCTTTATTTTCATTTCCATTTGCCTGAAATACATTTTTCCATACCTTCACTTTCAGTCTGTGTGAGTCCCGTGTTTTGAGGCAGGTTTCTTGTAGACAGCATATACATGGGTCATATATATATTTTTAAATTTATTCAGCCACTCATTGTCTTTTGATTGGAGCCCTGCCATCTCCAGGTGCCTGGAGTCTTGGAATCCCTGGTTCTGCAGCTGTAGTGACAAGTTTTCTACCAGAGTGGCTATAGGGTCCTGGGTTGCTTCTGAGACCAAACTGGGTGGTGGCAAGGCTAGGATCCTACTCTCAAGCAGTTCTGTTCTTCAAGATGGCATAGTCTGTGTGCCG
The DNA here is from genome assembly GCA_004026805.1 of Lasiurus borealis. Classification (NCBI taxonomy): domain Eukaryota; kingdom Metazoa; phylum Chordata; class Mammalia; order Chiroptera; family Vespertilionidae; genus Lasiurus; species Lasiurus borealis. The sequence goes on along the minus strand of PVJN01004984.1, from coordinate 78,690 downwards.
CCGGTGTGTTTGTGGTGGCTTCAGGGTTTTCTGTCTAAGACTGCCTGGATTGGAAGCCCCCTGGAAGAACTGCAGGGTTTAACTGTCCCTATTTCACTCACACCCACACCCACACTCGTCCTCACACACCTCTATCACTCCCTCACTCTCTCACACATGTTCCCTCCCTACCTTCCTGCTGGTTACCATCTTGCCTCCGACAATATCCCAACCAGCATTTCTTAGATTAACGTTTATCAACACACTTTTTGTAATTATTCTAAAAGACATTAATTATATCTAAACTTTTTAATATTAAAAATTTGGTTTGGACCAATTAATCCTTTTTTAAAAATCTGGCCAAATATTACATCTTAGATGAAAATTTACCATACATATTACCCATAAAGACTACAATATATTTTGAATGAATTCTTCCAGAGAAAATTATTTTTCTCAAAAATGAATTTCTATACTCTCTGCATTTTTTACAACCATATAATTCCTCCCAACTTAATTTGAACTTTTAACTCTTAGAAGCCTCAAATTTTAGGTGGCAAGTTAAATACTTAGCATTTCTCACATTAGTAATACATTTATATTTTATCAAATAAAATACAAGACATATTTAATTAATAGATTCAAATATATCTACCCTCTAGATTTTTTATATGAGGCGAACTTAGATTAATATTTCATTTAAAAATACCTAGATATTTAATAATTTTTATTATTTAATTCAGCACACTCCAAAGTTTTAAGTTACCAAAGACTTTGAAAAATTATGTATAATCTACTACACTCTTCCTTAAAATACATCACTGAAGGTTAGTGCTGATGCTTCTGTTGCTGGCCTTCTGCGTCAGCCCTTCTCTAGGCCACTTTCTTGAGATGTCAGGCCAACTATCGGTGACAAAATGTAATTTATAATATTTTTTGGCCCAATAGGTTCTTATGGTCGGGCCCAGAGTACTTTCTCATTTTATCTTTTAATCTTGGTAAATTCAGAAAACTCTTCTTTGCCTTGTTGAATATTAAAGGCTTTATTTAGTTCTGCAACTGGGGAATTACTTACCTAATTCCTTTAATGATTAGCTCCTTATGGTCTTTCATGTACCCTCTATGGACCATGTTGTTAAGGTCCCACTGAGGCTCCCAGGTTTTGAAACTTTACATCTGCTGGAAGCACACCAGGGCTAGTCACATGCTCCCTTTCCCAGATAGCCATAGCTGACTTTTAAATCACTCCCTCTTCTTTTAGTCTAGCTAGTCAGCTGAGCCACGTGAATCTTCTAGCAGCATTTTAGACTCTTTTTCTTTCTTTTCTTTTTTCTTTTTTTCTGCTCCAACTCCTTCCACAGCCTAGAAAAGCTGGTTTCTGGTGGTGCAGTGACCTCATGGCAGTTGGAGCCTTATCAAGATAGCTCTCTTCCTGAGGGGGCAGGCTGCGATTGTAAATTGCCATCTTGGCTCTTCCCTCAGATCGTTCCTGGCTTGCACAATGAGGGGAAGGCAGGACAAGGGTCTCATTCCTGTCTGCCCTTGTTCTCCTTTAGATTTTTACTGAAAAGTTTTATAACTTAACAACTGAGATTTTTTAAATGCCAATTATTATCTAAAGCATTTTCTTGACTAGTTTTGTAACAGGGATTTGAATTATGCTGTTAACTATGATTGTCCTTTCTGTTCAAAGAAAAAACACACTAATCTGGTTGGGAATCTTATGCTTCCAGGACCACCCTTGGAATGTGGTCCATCCCCACTTAAGAACTACCCATTCACTTGCTGCTGTTTCCCCAAGGTCAGTCTTAGTTTCACCTTAGCTGGCCTGTGCAGGTTTGTGATGTCAAAGCAGGCACCAGCCACCCACTTCCCATCCTGATTCCGTTCTGGCCCCATTCCATTCTGGTTCCATTCCAGGCCCATCCTAGTTAATACCAATGCTGACAACTGGATATTTAATTGACATAATGCTGGGTGGGGTTTTGCAAATTTCTCTGCCCTTCACAGTTTGGCGAGCACCCAAGTACTGCCTTCCATTCTGCTGCTTGGAAACCTCCAGCTCCTTCCTTCCTTCCTTCCTTCCTTCCTTCCTTCCTTCCTTCCTTCCTTCCTTCCTTCCTTCCTTCCTTTTTTTCTTTCCTTCCCACTTTGCCTCAGGTGAGGAAGATAATGGTTTGTTAACCACAAGCAGTTATTTTCCATTGTTTTAAACTTCCCTGTATTGCAACCTTACAAATGTTATACTTTTAAATTAATATAAGACATATAGACAGAAATTTCACTAGCTAAGTAAACAAACAAACAAACAAACAAAAACAGACATAAAACATCAACACACTCTCATACAGCCGCACACAATACTAAAAGTTTGCTCTAAGAGCACTGTCTCTATCCCTGGTGGGAATTTGCCTCCCCAGAACCTTAGCATTCTCCCAATGAACTATTTCAGTGGAATGTATCCCCTAGGCCTAGAATTTGTGTTTCCTAACCTTGGCAGGTCCCTGTGGCTATATACTCAACCCCCCATGTTGGAGATTGCTTGTACTACCCGAGATCTGCTTCAACCTTCTCTGGCTGCTTCCCTCACAGAAGAACAGAACCATAGATCAGAACGCTGCACTCACTTTATGTCCAAGACACATCCTGCTCACATATGCCCGACCTCCGAGGACACCCAATCACTAAAGTAGTACTCAGTCCATTTCCTACCTTGGCTCGTGCATGAGGTCACCTGATGGCCACGTATCTTGCTTGGGCCCTTCCTGTGTTGCTGGCTGACTCTCGATCCTGAGCTCATAGTCAACCCAGGGGTAATGGCTGTCCCTCTTCACCAAGGCCGTGGCAACTTAGAAAATCCATGCAGCAAGGAAACTTGCTTAGTTTTGCATAAGTTAGTGTTTTTCCCCAAATATATTTTTATTAATTTTAGAGAGAGGAAGAGAGAGGGATAGAGAGATACATTGATGAGAAAGAAACATTGAACTGGGAGTCAAGCCCACAACTAATTGTCACCCAAGGATGTTGGAAAGAGTGCAAGGGAGGGTGGAGTGAGAGCGAAACATTGATGTGAGAGTGACACATGAATTGGTTCCTCCTGCATGCTCTCTGACTTGGGCCAGGGATGCAACCTGCAACCGAGGTACATGCCTTTGACCTGGAATTTTGGTCCTCGGGCTGACCCTCCAACCACCTAACAAAACTATCCAGGGCAGGCTGCCTTTGCTTAATTTAACTATTAAATTAGTATTTCCAAAGCATATATATGCTACAAAATTAAACAGGAAGGAAAAAGTAATCTCACTTTTTGGCTTTGTTCTTCCCTTCCCTAGTCCTTCATGAGACTCAGCTATATGCCCTAATCTTGGGTACATTGAGATAAACTGTGTCTTTCCAAAAACATCCCATTTTGCTTTAATGAGTTGGAATGCATATCAGCATTTTATATGCAAACAGCTAAGGCAACCTAAAAGAAGCCTGTGCCCTATCTCAGGTACCTTTGAGGTACCTCTGAACTGTCAGCAACCCAATAGGCATATGGACACTAGAAGAGGAAATTATAGGGAACTCAGATATTAGATATAACAGAAAGTTTCTTGTACAAGTTTTTAAAAATTGTGTGTTCATACAAATTGTAGTACCTCCATCTTCTCTCTCAAATTGAGAGAGAGTAGTTTTTAGTAAGAGAAAATGAGAGATTAAAAGTACTTTGTGACAAGAACATTTTTTATCATCTGTGCCATAGAAGTAGAGTCCTGACTGCCTGGAAGTCATTAAATTATGGAGAATTCAGTGGGACTGAAAGGATACAGGGGGAGGAAGGATAGAGACTGCCTGTCTAGATTTCTAGATGGAAAGGTTCATGAGAATTCATCAGGTGGAGTAAATTTATAAAATGGTTCAAGACAAAAATGGTCATAAATAATGACTATGAATTTAGCAAATTACCCTCTGTGATCATATAGTAGACAATGTTGATTGACTTGACAAGAGCTATTTCTTTAAAATTCTGCTAACAAAACCCTGATTTTTTTATGAAAGGCAATAAATCCAGTCCCAAGAAATAAATCCTGATTGAAAGTAAATTATGGCAGTCTCATTTCCTTTCTAGTGGTTGATTAGAGAATAGAACTGCAACCCAACTTTGGTCAATGAGATGTTAGAGTATGTCAACCATAATGTTATGGGAAAAAATGTTTCTCCATAATAAGGAAGAATGTATGAAATATGAAAATGAAGTCTTTTTTTCCTTGTTCACTGCATTAGAAATTGTCAGATGATGCCCAGGGTGCTGTGGTTATTTTGTGTCAATGAGGGAAAGGTCAAGACAACCAGGCAGATGTAAATCTAGAGCCCTGCCATCTCTGGTCAACCCTAAAAAATCCTGTTGCCCAACTCTTAAGGGAATAAGCAAATCTGTGTGTTATTGAAATTGCTTATGGTTGGATATTCTGTTATAGTCAAAAGTATCCTAAATGATACAGCAGGGAAGCAGAGACAAATCTAGAGGAGGAATGGAAAGCCCTAGGAAGACCAAAGTCATACATTAACTAATATGGTAGAAGGTTCTGGGATTGAGGGTTATCCAATATAAAAGTTTAAGATTGGATTCAACAATGGTTTATATGAGCAAATCAAGGGAACTAGGAAATGTTTGCACTTGAATTCCCATGCTCAGCATTGTGCCGGATTGGGCGGGAAGTGATGTGCTATTCTTGAAGGCATAGTTGAGTTTTTAGTCATTTCAAAAACATGGTGATTTGAATCAAGCATATAACCTTATGGTGAACTCCTAAATCTGTTTAAGTGAACAAATGAGTGCAGGGTCATTTATGGTATGGTCTGATGATACCAGGCAAAGCGCAACATCCTTGAATACTTCCTGGATCTATAATGCAGAACGTTAATATTTAATGCGTTGCCCAGCACTTTTTTTATATGTTGTATACTATAGAGTGTTAAAGATAAAAGTGTCATTATATGTCATTTAATCAAACTAGGAAAGCACATAAAACACTTAGTGTGGAGATAGTAGGAATAGAGTTCAATGTTTTAATTGAGAGCAAACATCTTGGAAGTAGTGGAAAATAGGAACAACGCATTAACAAAGCTGAAATAAGGAAAATCTGGATGGTAAGGAGAGGTTTGGGGAAATCGCTTCAATACCTGCTTGTTCAATACCTTCCTGGTTTAAAAGGAGTATTGAGTTTGTCCCATTTAAATAATGAGGGGTAGAACATATACACAGCTAAGAAAAGGTAGAACAGAAATCAAAATCTGGTTTATCAACTTCTGGTCCAATTGCTTTCCCACTTGATGGTCATTGTTCAGTTAAAGCTGCAGCTAAGGAGACTAATTGGTGAAAAAAGGTGAGTTCCAAAATCAGAATCAGTCCTAGGAAGACCTCACGGCTTCCCATATCAACCTTACTAATGTGCTCAAAATTCCTTTTACTTGGCTTCTCTTAAATTACCTTGCAGCTAAATGCCTAAACCGTTAGCCTTCCTGGCAAGATAATGCAGAGGCCAACAACTCCAAGTAGATAAATGGACCTTATTTGGGGAGATATTATTTCCTACTAAGTCACTGACTTCATATTTTGTTTTTTATAAAATTTCTAACTCGATGAGAGTGAAATGAGAGCAAGGGCAACTTCAATGGAGGGGTAAAGTTTACCTGTGATACAGAAAGATCTTCCTGTTGTCTACTAGCTCTTCTGTGGGCGTGACCTTCTCCTAGAGAATATCACTTTTAAAATGCTAGTCAAATTTCAAATTTTTAACAAAAAGTAGTTGAATGAATAGTAGTTTGATGTTTTTTCTCTTTTCTTATATTTAGGGAAATATGTCAATTTATTTAAAAATATATCAATGCCCCCTTCTCATTCTCAAACACAATGAATCCCTTCACCTATGCAAGAAACTTTAAAGTCATTACTAATGAAGACCTGGGTTTGCTGCAATGAACAAAAGGAGAAAGAAGCACTGTGCTTGCTGAGCTATGGAAATGGCTTGGGACTACTGCAGTTGCATGGACTCATTTATTAGGATAACACACCATGGATCTATCTTCCCTCATTGGACTTCTTGGTATTGGAGAATGTGGTCACTGAGACCACAGAGCCCAGAGCCCTGTAAGGACCATTGACACTGTGTTTGTAAGACAGACACACACACACACACACACACACACACACACACACACACACACGTCGGGCAGACGGAAGGTTGCCCTTTTCAGTTACCTCTTAAAGCCAGTGAAGGAGTGGGACTGTCAGGTGCCAAGGATTATTGTCATTTTTTTCTATTGTGCAACTTCTAATAGGGCTTCTTCTTCTTTTTTTTAATGGCTGGGCTTGAAAATTTGCTGATTATTTTAGAGGAAATTAAGACAAGTTTGAAAGTGCTACTATAATTATTAAGCAATTTAATCTATATATCCTTTTTAAAATCTCTTATGTCAAGAGAGTTTTTGGAAAACTACCAAAGTTCCCAAAAATGTACATTTTGCCATAAAAATATACATAATCCCATACAAACTATTTTAGAGAATAAAGAGGAAATAGTCCCTGTGACAGATAATAATAGATAAATATTTTCTCCATTGAAGGACTTGATGTGCTTTTAGTTACATTTCAGAAGTAATTGGTGGTCCTCTCTCTTTGGAGATAGGCAGCCTACCTTGGAAAGGATACAGGAAACTTACCAAACATCAGTTTAGAAAACTAGAGCCCAGCTAGTCATTTCATCTATTTATTTGAGAATGAAAACCTCACATGTAGTACAGCATTTGCAAATATGCAACAAAGTAATCTTTGGTTTGTACTTTACTAACAGCCTATTTGTTATTAGACATTCAACTTTAGCTAGGAATCCTGTATTTTATCTGGCAACCCTACCTAGGTAGAAATGCTGAGTTGCTCCAGGCCCATTTGAAAAATTTTGGCCAAAGTTCCATCACCCTTTCAGGTGAGGGAATTGACCAAATATTTTATTTTTACACACTTATGAGGCTGGAAAGGTGACAACAGTGAGGTAGTGACAGTATGATGATCTAAAAATATTTCTTTTCATTAAAATTCTTCTTCTTCGCCTGCATAAGTGGTGCTTTTCAAGTGAAATGTCACTTATTCAACCAATCCTCTGGCCTGTTAATGTTCTGTTGAAGTCAGTTTGGTAACATTTTGATAAGGATTTTATAACTATCAAGGTTATTAACATTGTGTTTCTTTGTTGTGGTGTCTTTATCTGGACAAATTAAAAATGGTTATTTTTCTCTTCATCACAAGAATCTGGTGGGGTTCCAGAAGTAAAACCCACGAAAAAGAAGCAACCTCACTAACCCCGCAGCCTCCTGCAGTTTCTCACTCTTAACCCCAACCACACTCAGCATTCATAATTGATCACAATCACTATTTAATGTTCCTAAGAGCTCAAGGCTCCAGCAGCTTTGACTCCCACAGAAATGAGAAGGCCCTGTGCTTTGGAGCCTAGGCAGGTGTCAGGGTCATGAGGGCAGGAAAAGTTGTTTGTTTTTCAAATTGTTCAGACTTTTTCTTCACGAAGAGTAACAACTTCTATTGCTCTACATTTCAGCTGTTACCACATTCCTAGTAGTTCATATTTTATAATAGTTATAGTCCAATTTAGATTGCAAATTAAAGAGAACAACCAATCCTCTGGCCAGTAATGTCAGAAGTGCTATTACAGTAGCATCAGAGGCTAACAGTAAACAAAGATGTTGCTAGTGCCACACCATTAGGAGGCGAGTGCAGTAGAGAGTGTGGAGACTAGTGTTTTGTCTGCACACAACGTGAATCCTATGTGAACAGGGCCTAGGTACTCATCGCAAATATGCGGGTGGGGGTGTCCCTGTAGTCATTATCCCAGAGGCCTCAATGAAATGGAACAAAGGCAGCACCTAGATTTTCTCCCACACCCACTGATTCCTCAGTCTTGCTATGACACTGGAACACAAGTTTTGAGTAAAATATTTATTTCTACTGTCTGGGACTTCAGGCCATTGGACACACAGAAGCCTGAAATGAGGGTGAGGAGGACGGAAGGTAAAAAGGAAGAGGTCCGGGTTGAGGATGTATGAAAAATATTCCTTTCTGGTGGGTCCTCACTTGGTCCCACGGTGAGGTGCATTCCAAACCCAGGCCACTGACTCTCTCCTGACCTAATTTTTTAAAAAAATTGATTTCAGAGAAGAAGGGAGAGGGAAAGAGAGATAGAAACAGCAATCATGAGAATCATTGATTGGCTGTCTCCTGCATACCCCCCACCAGGGATGGAGCCTGCCACTTGGGCATGTGCTCTAAGGCAGAATCGAACTGAGATCTCCTGGTTCATATATTGATGTTCAACCACTGAGCAACACCTGTTGGACTCACCTAATTCTTGAACTTGCAGATATAGGGTAACTTCTGAAGACAGTTATTATCTTTCCATTTCAGATATCCTGGAGAAATAGAAGAGCTAAGGTGAATGGGGTTGGTGGAGCTCAGGGCTCAAAGGAAAGATCCCAGAATCTGGTCTAGGATTCAAAGACCTGCCCTCATCATCTCCAGGGACCCTCTCCAGGGGAAAGAAACTCACACAAAGGAGAGAAGAGAGGAAATGGGAAAAGACAAACCAACACTGCATTTTCTGGTTCAGAAGAATTCCCTGAAGGTTAGGCCCAGAAACGGGGACAAGAGGATGGAAAGTGTGGGAAACTTGTGCTTGACAGCCATTTTGTAGTAAGCTTCAGCCACTTTAGCACTAACCTTGGGCTAGGTTTCAATTACCCCAAACCCTATCTCTTTCCCTATCTCCCGAAAGCCAGGCGTTTCGCCTTAGGGCTAGGAATTTTCGCTAACTTCCTTATTTCTCCCTATAAATACCCCGAACTGCTGTTGAATAAAAGAGACTCGATCAGAACTTTGTCTTGTCTCCATTCCTTGTGTCTCTTGTCTCTTTCATCCCCACTCCCCCTCTAGGGTCCTCGTTGACTTCACCCGCGGGTCGGGACAGGAAAGGTTGGCCAGAAGGTAGTTCTTCTCTTTCTTACCTGAGTTTCGTGACAAGCTTCCACAGTAGTTAGGGTTTGAAGTGGTGGCCGGATTTCTTTCCCAGGCAAGGTAGTTCAGCACATCGTTATTACTCCACTCCCATCCACCTGCATTGGGCTCATAGCCCTACAGGGTAGAGAATGGAGCCAGGTGAGGTTGAGTGGTCATTAGAGTTTTTTATGCATGATCCCCTCAGTTGGACACCTGGTCCCCTCCTCAGGATCATGGAATTTGGTTTGCTCTTCCATATGTTGTCATGGAGCTTTCATCTTTCTTAATTCCTTGCTCTTATTGTTAAGTCCAAAAGTCAATAATCATAAAGACCAATGGAATCACTCAGAGTAACATGTTACTGGCTGGACAACAATTGGCAGTGAATTTATAATTACCCTCTGAACCGCAAAGGCAATGGCTATTCTACAAGGAAAAATGCATTTCATTTTCATGTAGGATTCCTCACTGAAGCTCAGAGAACTGAATTACAGGGTGTCATGTCTGAATTGTATACAAATCTGGACAAGAGGCAGATTAACTTCAGCTGGAGACTATTGACCTTCACAGAACTCAGCTCTTCACCTGGCCTCTAGGTCCTCCCTTTTCCCTGAATGTCCCTGCAGATCTCTGAGCTCTGGAGCTCTCTGGGCAGGCACAGGGACAGGGAGTGGGCCTGAATGGCCACAGCAGCTTCAGAGATAACAGGCAGGAGATGTCATCGCACCTGTGTGGGATCATGAATCCCAATCCAGACGTCTGGGCAAGTGTTTGAATTGCTCTTGACCACAGACGCCAAGAAGGATGCCTCAGACGCACTGAGCACAGATACAAGGAACCCCGAGGGTCGCTTCTGGCAGGCAATCTGTGTGGGGAAGAGACAGACTGAGGAGGAGACTGAGACGTCACTGGGGTAGGGCAGGGCTGAGGGGTAAGAAGAGGTGTGTGTGTGTGTAAAAGATGAAAGTGCTCATTCTCACTCCTAAAAAAGTCTGGAAAATGGGGACCATCCCCTCTCCTTTCTATCCCTAATGTAATATTTCTACCTGTAAATGCACCTACTCACATCTGCGTCAGCCCAGGATTTTGGTGTCATAAATAAAGCATAGCAGTAAAAGCGATGGAAATAGGAGCCTTCGGGACAGTTGCTCCATAGAGAGTGAAGTTCCTTCTTGGACTCTTCTCCTGCCGTGGATGAAGGTAAGAGAGAGGAATGGAGTGAAACAAAGTGTGGGGATGGGTGTTGAGACTGACTGAGGGAATATTTGTGAGCCAGTTCTTGGGGGAATGAACACCAAATTCTTGCCTCACTCTCATCATTTCCAACACTTTCAGGATTTCTTGATCTTGAACTAGCCCCATTAAATGAAGGAGCATCCCTTTTTGTTCTACCCTCCCCCTCTATTCAAAAGTCCAACACTTCCCCCACTCTGGGCTGACGTTCTCACACAAAGTCCTCCAATCATTCTCCTGATTCTCTCACCACTGACCCTTCTTGCTTTTTCTCTTCATCCTGCCAAAATCCACTCACAAAATGGGAACCATCTCATTGGACCACCATGGTGCCCCACACCATGAGTTACGCTGAAGGAAGGAGTGACGATGGAGGAATGGCAGGCAGCTTCACTGTGTGAGGAGATACCTCACTATTGCCACATACATCACAGGAGACTTCCTCCACTTCTTGGCCCTGAGAAATCACAGGGAACCCAGGACTGGAGGCGGAGAATCTTACCTTGCACCTGAGATAGGAGCATCAGACAGGAGAGCAGCACCCAGGACACGCTGGGAAGGGCCATGGCAGGCAGCGTTGTACAGTACCTGTGACTTGAAGAAGCAAACAGAGATCATTCAAGAAGTGTGGTCAGAGAGAGGGCATGTAGGGACCTCTCTGCTCTCCCTCTTGTCTTTTCCTTTGACAACACTCCTAGAAATAAATTGATCTTGGTGACATCTATCCCCTTTAATGATTCTGGAAATAATTGGAGAATCTATACACCCTCTTACCACTAAGACTGATGTTCTTTGAAGACTCCTCTCAGCTCCCACTTACCTGTTTTGCAGGTACTGTATCTGGGATGGTTGGTCAAGTCAGAAAAGACTTGGGTTTTATAAGAGAGTCTGAGGGTGTGGCCTTGAAATGAATAGCAGGCATGTGGACCAGAACAGGGATACAGGTTCAGTTTGGACTTTATCATCCTATGACCGGTTTTCTTATTCTAAAAAACTTCCTGGAATGAAGGTAGCCTTTGGCACAAATTCTTATGTTATGTGGTTTAGAAAATGTGGCATTGAATAGATAAGAAAAATGTTGATAATGCATATTTTAGCGATCTGCCAAGTATTGTCCCCTCTAGGCATATGTATGAATATGTTTCATTTTTTCCTGGATATATATATATTTTTTTTTCTTTAAACCTTGTATTTTAAGAATAAATAAAAAGAAATAACTAAGTAAAAGTTGGTTGGGTATAGCAATGGGAATTGTTCCTGAGAATCAAGTATTAGCTGAGGGAAAAGAAACAATTAGAACTAAGGGGAAGAGCAGTGGTTCAAAGTTGCTGTTACAGCAGCCTTGTGACTCAGTGGGAAAGTCAGAAAGGAACAGGAGAAGAATAGCCGTGCCTTCCTCCTGCCACCTCCGCTGAGGGAGACTGAGACCAGTTCCTCAGCTCCGTCCAGTTTGGAGATGGCCATTTGACACTTCAGAACGGCGTTCTCAGATTGTAACCCGTAAACCCTTCCAGTGAGACCATGAAGTTGTAACTTTCATAGTGATACTAAAATTTTATTGGTCTTTTTGACTGTGTTGACATTCGCACTATGGGATGAAAGCAAGGTGGGTAAAAGTTCTGATGCGTCAGCATTAATCAGGCAGTAGCATCAACCTGTGCCCTCCATATCCATGCACTTGCAAGAAACAAGACATTTTTACTGAAAAAAGTTTACCCATCCTGGGTGAACTTGATGAAACAGTAAAAATAATTAATTTGATGAAGTCTGAAATCTTGGATATATTTATCTTGATATTTTGTATGACTAAATGGTAAGCCTGCATAATAAAATACAATGTTTGTTTCAAGAAAAAGCATTTGTAATTTTATTTCATTTTATTAAATATTTTATTGATTTTTTACAGAGAGGAAAAGAGAGGGATAGTCAGAAACATCAATGAGAGAGAAACATAGATCAGCTGCCTCTTGCACGCCCCCCCCCCCACCCAGTGGGGATGTGCCCGCAACCAAGGTACATGCCCTTGACTGGAATCGAACCTGGGACCCTTCTGTCCCAGGCCCATGGTCTATCTACTGAGCCAAACCAGTTTCAGCTTATAACAATTTTAATAGCCAGTTTTTATGAAACACAATTCTTACTTTAAAATAGACTGAGAGAAAAACTTGTCATTCTCATGGGCATTTTTGGGGACAGTTTTTTGAAAATGATCAAAACTAGTTAGTAAATAAATATTTTTTAAAATAGTTTTAACATTTAACATTATAAATATAAATAATTCATATGAATAAAAATAGTTTGGGGTCTTTAATAATTTTTAAGTGTAAAAGTGTCATGAGGTCAAAACACTTTGAGAACCTCTGATTAACATTAGGCTACCAATTTTCAGGAAATATCAGGGATGAAGATATTTTGTGTTACAACACAGCAATCTAATCAGCAAAGTCTAGAAGGTGGGACACTATAGGACAAATGACTCCATTTCCTTAGCAAATGAATTTTTTAAAAGTAAAGCAATATTACATTTTTAACATTTGAGAAATGTATCATTCAAATACAACCTGTGGAGCATGTTTAGATCCTGATTTAAACAAAGCAAATGGGAAAAAAATAAATATGATACTATCGATGGGGCACTCCCTTGTCCCCACTGGTTGCCGGTGGAAGTGGGGCTCTTGCGATGTCACAAGAAATTTTCTGAGACTCCCACGGGAGAATGAGTGGCATTTATTTGCATGAAATCACATCCTTGAGTTTCCAAAGTCCCATTTCCCTTCACCTCACCAAGGAAAAAGCCTAGCGGTGTCTTTAGCAGGGCTAAAGTGTTGCCCAGAGTTTCTGTTCCATATTTGCATGAGTTCCCAGCTGCAGCCATCTGGTCATTGTGTGTGTGGGGGGGTCTGCATGGTGTTAGAAAGAAGGTGAGAACCAGGGGTCCTGGCAGAAGACAAAGGATACTCAGGAGCCAGACAGCAAGGCAGTACTTTTACTCCTGCAGGAGGTGTGCATATACAGGGTCTGGCAGCATGCCCACTGAGCAGACCATCTGCTTGGGGTTTTATGCCTGATGCATGTCAGGGTCAGAGCTTAAGCTCACATTCTTGAGCCATTGGCTAATTTAAAGGCAAAAGGGAGGGATTGACCTTTGCTGCTTCAAAAGGCAGCCCCAGGGAACTGTAAGTCATGTGGGCCAAAATGGTGGCTGCCTAAAATCCCTTTTTATTCTCACAATACCCCACTTTTCTTATTTAACTCTTCTTCAAACTCAACTAACATTCCTGCTCTGCAGTGTCTAGGAGGAGATTATTTTGCTGTTTGGTCAACACGATTTTCATTAACCTGTGCATAAGAACCCTCGTGCATGGAATGATACACCATCCCAACACTGTAACTTCAAACTTGATTATCAAAAAGGTGAGCATGGATACCATAATTTCTTTCCACTTTTTGAATCATTGCTTTAGTCATTAGAGTCTAGTGGATCAGAGCAAGGATTCTCATTTCCAGGATTCCCAGCTCACTCATTAGCTAAAGTTGTTAATCCCTGTAGGGCTCAGTAATGGTTCCCTTTGGCTGTGTTGTCAGGAATGAATGTACAACACTGGACCCCCAACATTACACATCTTCCTCCTTTTTCTGCCAGAATCCTTTCCAAGGCCAACCTATTCTCCCACATCACCCTGCTGGTGGTATCTAGTTGTTTGGCTATCCCTTTAACTGAATCTCAATATAGTTAACAATCCTTTGCTGGTTATAGTAAATATAATTAATCCAACCCACATTCTTGATTACAGTGGACCAGCAGAACATGACAGATTCAAATTCTGTAGCAATCTGATTTCTAGCCTTAAACTAATTTGGCACTCATCCTGGAACTTCAGTGGGATCTGTGTAAATATGGGGGTCAAAGGAGCCCCCTGGCCTCTCTGAAAAAGGTTTACAATATGCCAAAGTGAAAGGGTTAGCCAATTGTATGAGCGTGCACGTTCTGCTCCAGGTGCTGGGCAAGGCTGCAAGTAATGGTCCCCCATAAAACCATCACACATCAGGAGGAAGTATCAACAATGCAGAATGATTGGCTTCTGAGGATACTCAACCATTTACACATCTGGATAAATTTCCCATAAACTCCAAGTACTCTTTCCCCACCTTGACAGACAGGAGGTATAGTTTACGTTGGAGGATTGGGACTGGATCATTTTGGGGGATCCTTGCTCTTTACCTCTATTGGATGGGAACAGCAGGGAGAGAGTCTTATAGGAAGCATTTCCCCAGGCAGTTTTCTCCTGACAGGGCAAGCATACATTCCATCCCATTACCATCTGAGGTCCATCTGAATAGAAATGGGACCAGGTGGGTCTCCTGCCTTTCTGCCACTCAAGCATAACAGTTGCTTTCATTCAGGGCATGTACAGAATATTCAGTTCATTTCACCCAGGCATTCGGTTCCTTATATCCTACTTAGATTTGCATGGTAGTGGCAGTGGCAATGAGAAGCTGGTGGTCAGTCCTTAATGTGTGCGTGATAGGTCCAACCTAGTTCTTCAGTCTGAACAGCAGTCTTAGTGGTAAGCAAGACAAGGTAGGGTTCTTCCCAGTGTGGAGGGGCAAGGACCAAACTGCGTTCCCCATATAAGGAGTCGAATTAAGGTCAGGGTGACCTCAGGCCTGGAGGCAGTAAAACCAGGAACTGGTGGTTTTAGTACACAAACACCAGGTGCCTGAGGCACACCCACCTCTGAGAAACCTCAGGGTCTGACAAACGACCCCTAAGAAGGACATCTGCATTCCAAGCTGCTTGCTTAATCAGAGTTTAGATAAAGAGTAATGCTTAGCCAATTAAAGTTAGCCAAGTCCTGCGCTGAAGATAAAAGGCTCTTGCTGCAGAAGTTCAGGGCTCTCATGCTTCCCTGCTGTGTCAGTGGAACCGTGAGCCCGGACTCGAGTTTGTAATAAAGGCTTCCTAAATTTTCCAATTGGCTGTCTGGTGGTCATCTTTCGCGGGTGGGCTCGAGTCCCACCTGGGTCACCACACAATACCCAGGAGGGTTCCAACTTGTTTCTCTCCATGTCTTAACCAGAAAACATAGTCACCTGGTGAATGGTGTTGAGCCAGAAACTCAAGAGGAGGGCCTTGAGCCAGGAGGCCTTCTAACCTGAGAGAGATTAAAGTAGAAGAGATACCCAGTACATACTTCTTAAGAAATTGGTCCCTAGTCTCCATTGTAGAAAGATCTTGAGGCATTCCAGGGCCTATTGGAATGACCTAAAGCCAATTCTAGGTCAAGAAAAAGTTTTAACTTCGTTTGTCCTTGGGTGTGGCCAGCAAATGACACTGTTTGGATTTCTACTATCTGTTTCCCTGAGTATGTAGACATAAATGACTTGACCTTTGATTAGGGAAGCAAAATGCAAATCATTTACTGTTAAGTGTTGTTGGTTTAGGGAAGACAGGATTTACTAGATAGCTCCAAATTGTTGTTTAACCATCTGTTTCCCTGTTCCACTTGTCCTAGTTTACTGGCCTGTATTATTTATATAACTTTCTTTCCTCCCAAACCTTACAACTTTCAGAACCCACTTTCTTTTTCTTTCAAAATGACACCAAAACATAATTTCTTTCCAATTAGTTAGAATTTTTAACCCTTAGAAACCTTAATATTTAGGTGACATGTTTCTTCAGATTAGCGGTAAATTCACACTTTTAAGAGATATCCTAAATAATAATAATAATAATAATAATAATAATAATAATAATAATAATAAACAAATCAACAGAATGGTGGAACTGGTTGCTATGACACTCACTGACCACCAGGAGGCAGACGCTCAATGCAGGCACTGCCCCCTGGTGGTCAGTGCACTCCCACAAGGGAGTGCCACTCAGCCAGAAGCCGGACTCACAGCTGGTGAGTGCAGTGGCAATGGTGGGAGACTTCCCTGCTTCTGTGGCAGTACTAAGGGAGTGGGCCTAAGCCATCAGTCAGACATCTCCTGAGGGCTCCCAGACTGCAAGAGGGTGCAGACCAGGCTGAGGGACACCTGCCCTCCAAGTGCATATATTTCGTGCACAGCCCTCTAGTTTTAAATAAAATATAAGATTTATCATTAGCATATTCAAATCCATTCTCTAGTTTCTCTATATGAGGCAAACTCAGATTAATATTTCAGTATCTTGTTATTTCAAAATACCTTGATATTTAATAATTTTCCCATTTAACTCAGCAAATTCAAAGTTTTCAGTTACAACAACTTTGAAATTTTAAAGATAAGCATTATTACCCCAGATATTTTATTGACAATTTGGTAATAGGGATATCTAATCTGCTTTCATGTGAATGTACTATTTTATTTTTCTTTATAAAAACAGGAGTGGCCTCCCCCCACTGCTATTTCTGAAACTTGCTGGAGGGCACTTCAGCAAATCTGTTCTGAAAAATCTGAAACTTGTATGCCTAAAAGACCTGAGAGTCAACCTTGGATTCTCATTCAAGAACTGCACACCACCATGGAAACATTAATCTTGTTGCTCAAACAATGGAGTTCCACTCTAGCCTGTATTGTCCCCTTTCCCATGCCTGTAATCCTTACTTCCCTATGTCAAACTAAGTCCCCAAAATATAGAAAGCAAGCAAAGTAAATCAGTAACCAAATTTACATTATAGATAAGAAGCCCTCTCACTAGCTAAAAGTTTCAGGTGGCTGACATCCTGAGAGGGAAAGCAGGAAGCATCCCCAAGATTAAGAATTCCCAGCAGCTGTGGGGACATTCTCTCAATCTCTGCCACGTGTTCAGCCTTGCCACAAATATCTGGGCTTCCCTCAAAGTGGGACATGCCTCATCTTTAATCAACTTAAACCAAATAATAAAGAGACACAAAACATTAACAGAAACACTCTTATAGGCATGCACAAACCGCAGACACCACAGAGTGTCCTACATTAAATACACACACACACACACCAAACAAACAAACAAAAAAAACCAACACTGAAGCAGATTCAGGCACTGTACTCCCCCACCCAAACGTCAGCATTCTACCAATAGACTATCCAGGGGAATGTATTCCCTAGACCTTGAATTTTTATTTCCCACATTTGGAAACTCTCTTGTGATTATGTGCTTAACCTCCCATTCAGGAGATTTCTTGCACTCCTCGAGATCCACTTCATCTTTCTCTCGATGCTTCCTTTGCAGGAGAACAGAACTGCAGATCAGAACTCCACACTTGCTTCATGTCCAAGACACATCCCAGTCACATAGCCCAACATCAGCGAGCACCCAATCACCAAAGTAGTACTCAGTCCAATTCCTACCTTGGCTCACGCATGAAGTCACCTGGTTGCCACAGTGCTGCTTGCTTGGGTCCTTCCCACATTGTTGCGGACTCTCCATCCTGAGCTCATAGTCAGCCTGGGGTTGAAGAGGGTAGTAAGGTAGTAATGGCTGTCTCTCCTCACTGAGGCTACTGCAATGTGGCAATGGGACACACATCTTCAGAAGAGGGATGCAATGCCCTCCCATAGTGATCAATGGAATCCCAGACAACCCCCAAAATTGTTAGAAATAAGATGATCCCCAAACCAGGGGTTCTGGCAGAACACAGAATAGTTGGGAGCAAATATATTTATTCCTGCAGGAGGGTGCACATGCATACAGGGTTTAGGAGCACACTCACTAAGTAGGCAGTCTGCTAGTTGTTTTTTTTTTAATTTTAATAAATCTTTATTGTTCAGATTATTACAATTGTTCCTCCTTTTCCCCTCATATTTCCCCTCCACCTGGTTCCCACCCCACCCTCTGCCCTTACCTCCCCCACATTGACCTCATCTATAGGTGTATGATTTTTGTCCAATCTCTTCCTGCACCCCCGTCACCTCTTTCCCCCTGAGAATTATCAGTCTACTCCCTTCCTATGCCCCCAATTCTATTATATTCACCAGTTTATTCTGATCATCAGATTTTCAATTCACTTGATTTTTAGTTTCACTTGTTGATATGTATTTGTTGTTCATAATTTTTACCTTTACCATTTTCTTCTTCCTCTTCCTAAAGAGTACCTTTCAGCATTTCATATAATACTGGTTTGATGTTGATGAACTCCTTTAGTTTTTTCTTATCTGTGAAGCTCTTTATCTGCCCTTCAATTCTGAATAATAGCTTTCCTAGGTAGAGTAATCTTGGTTGTAGGTTCTTCTATTCATCACGTTGAATATTTCTTGCCATTCCCATCTGGCCTGCATAGTTTCTGCTGAGAAATCAGCTGACAGTCAAATGGGTGTTCTCCTATAGGTAATTAACTATTTTTCTCTTGCTGCTTTTAATATTATCTCTTTGTCTTTTGCTCTTGGTCGTTCAATTATGATGTGTCTTGGTGTGGTCCTCTTTGGATTTCTTTTGTTGGAGGTTCTTTGCGCTTCCTGAACTTGTAAGTCTATTTCTTTCACCAGGTGGGGGAAGTTTTCAGTCATTATTTCTTCAAATAGGTTTTCAGTATCTTGCTCTGTCTCTTCTTCTGGCACCCCCATAATTCTGATGTTGGTATGCTTGAAGTTGTCCCAGAGGCTTCTTACACTATCTTCACATTTTTGAATTCTTTTTTCATTTTTCTTTTCCAGTGGAGTGTTTTTTGCTTCTTTGTATTTCAAATCTTTGACTTGATTCTTGCATTCCTCTAGTCTGTTGTTAGGTTTCTGTATAATATTTTTTGTTTCAGTTAGTGTATGTTTAATTCCTAATTGGTTCTTTTTCATGTCCTCTTGAGTCTCGCTAAATTTATCTATTTTTTTCTAGGAAATTCTTAAGAACACCTTATAACCGTGGTTTTGAACTTTATATCCAGTTGTTTGTTTTCCTCCATTTCTTTTTTTGTGATCTGTTCTTTTGTCTCTGAATATTTTGCTGCTTCCTTGAGTAGGTAGAATAGCTTTGTGGGCTAGGAGTCCTATTTGGCCCAGTAGCTCTGCCTCCTCAGTTACCTGAGGTGGACACTCTTGGTGCACCCCTTTGTGAATTGTGTGTACAGTCTTGTTGTAGTTAATTCTTGATTGATGTTGGTATCACTGGGGGGAATTGACCTCTAAGCCAATTGGTTGTGGGGATCAGCTGTGTCTGCACATGCATGCTTGTCTCCAGACCTCTGCCTTTCTCATGCGGGTGAGCTTCCAGAACTCTGCCTTTCTGGTTCCCCTGAGTTTCCATGCGCTCTAGGGACCCATATGAGTCTGGGTCCCCAGAGTCTCACCCAAAACTGGGGTTCAGTGCAGTTGGACCTGGATTTCAGTGCTGTTATGAGGTTCTGTTTTCCTCCTGCTAGAGGACGCCAGGCACAATCAGCAGTCAGCATTCTGTGCATACACTTTCACGAGCCCCCAGACTTCTGTCTTTCCGGGCTTCCCAAAGTTTTCGTGCACTCCTTCCTTTTCACACCAATCCAGACTCCCACTATGAGTCTGGCCTATAGCTGGGATTCAGTGCAGTTGGGATTTTTCATCTCCCTCCTGCTAGAGGAAGCCAGCCAGGCACTCTGACGCCCGCTCTCTCCACACATGCATCACCGTACCTGAGCTTTTTACAGCTCCTCTGAGTCTTCGTGAGCCCCTCTCTTTACTTCTAGTTGTAGAATTTTCACTCAGCCAGCTTTCCTGTGGTTCTGGATGGTGTCCGTTCTGTCTTTTAGTTGTAGTTTTGAAATTGTTGTGCGAGGCAGCAGGTTAGGTGTTCACCTATGCCGCCATCTTGGTTTATCCCGTTAGGGGTTTTATGTCTGACGTACATCATCTGTCCCTCACTCTTTTTAAAAATACATGTATTTTATTGATTTTTTTACAGAGAGGAAGGGGCAGTAATAGAGAGTTAGAAACATCAATGAGAGAGAAACATTGATCAGCTGCCTCCTACATACCCCTTAATGGGGATGTGCCTACAACCAAGGTACATGCCCTTGAATGGAATTGAACCTGAGACCCTTCAGTATGCAGGCCAACACTCTTATCCACTGAGCCAAATTGGTTAGGGCTGTCCCTCACTCTTGATTGGTCAGAGGTTAGGCTCACAGTTTTGTACAATTGGCTAATTTAAAGGGAAAGGGAGGGGTTGATTTTTGCCATATCAAAATGTGGCCCCCCCAGCAGAGCTGCAAGTCATGTGGGCCAAAATGGTGGCTGCCCACAGTCCCTTCTGTGACAGAAAAGATTACTTGTTTACTCTAACAATGGCCATAGGCTATAAGGCTTCTAGGAACATGCACTAAGGCAAGAAAGCAAAAGCAAAACCAGAGACACAAGAGAACCACAGTGGTCGGAAACTCATTAGTCAACAGAGCAAATATCAACAGTACAACGAATGAAATCTCTTTTGAGAACCAAATTTTTTAAACTTAAAACTTCTTCTAATGCTACGTCTTCAAAATAGACTCACCCAGGCTGTGGTATTCTGTGGAGGAGGCACACTCAAGGGGCTAAAGAGCCCCAAGTGGCTCGCAAGCTGCAGTTTGCCAACCAGGTGCTGGTGATTATCTATTCCCACATTGTTCTGTGTTTGCCGTGGTCCCAAACCCTGTAGCCAATGGTTTCTGTTCCAGGTTAGACTGAAAGGAACCTTCCCTACATCACTTCAATTTTACAGCTCCTGTGTCCACTCCCTGTTGTCCAGTCCCTTCCCCTGTTGTCTGTGGGAAATGGGCTGATAGTTCCTGGGAGTGTAAAGTTAGTGCTACTGCTCAAAGGGACACAATGAGAAGGTCTGGCCTCCATTTCGCTTTCCCTGTGATTAATAGCCAGCTAATCACAACCAGACAGTGATACAACTCACTACAAGGGGCCGTTGGCAAGTGTTTGAGGGTTTCTATTCTTTTTAGGTGTGATTATGGTATTGTGATTATATTATTTAAAATTTCTTATTATTTAGAACAACATAATAAAGGATTTACAGATAAATTATGCTGTGCAGGATTTACTTTAAAATAATCCAGTGTGTTTGGGGTAAAGAAAAGTGAATGAAATGAGAGGCCATTAGAAGATGTTGTTTGGTGATGGATACACAGAGGGGTTCATTTCTATAATCTTTGGGCTTGTCTGAATGCTTGTTATATGTGGGGAGCAGCTACAGTGTTTGGACATATTCAAGCCTTGGACTGATGAGAAGGCACAGTCAAGTCCCAGCTTAGATGGCAGGGCCCTCCCAGCATAATTATAGCCAACAGCTATAGTTGTAAACTTGAACCTATGGTCTGAACATGTGGCCCCACGAGCCTAAGTGATAAAGGCTGCAAGTAAACAAAACTTGGTCAGGTGTATGTAATTGAGTAGGATCGAAACTCAGGAGAATGTTGTAAACATCTTGACCATGCCCTTACTTTGCTTTGTGGAAATCTGGCTATAAAATAAAGACAGGGCTTGTGGGTGTCATCGCTGTCTCTCAGAGAAGTAGAGACCCAGCTTTCATTCTCTTGTCTTTATTTTTTAAGCCTTTCACCACTCCCATTCAGGTTCACCCTTGGCTGTGCTGGTATGGCACAATTATAAAATATTGGGGAAAGAATTTGGGAAAAAAGGAAAATAGAGAAGCAAGAATTGAGAAAGAAATCTTAAAGTTAATCTGACTCAAGAACATAGGTATGAAATTTCTGAACAAAAATACTAAGCAAATCAAACTCACCAAAGTATATAATAAATGAAAAGAAAAAGAAGTTGATCTCAGAAATGTAAGGGTTATGAAAAACTATTAGTATAATCATTAAGAAATTAAAGGAGAATGATACATGATCATCATAAAAGGAAAAAAAATTATTTGGTTAATTTCTACACCCATTACTGAATGATAAAAAATTAACAAAGAGGAAGAAAAAAGGAATTCCTATAATAAAGAAGACTACAGAGACTCAAAAGGAAAACATTTCCTTAAAAATCAGAAAGATAAACATGTCCCATCATTGGAGATATCTTCTAATCAACTATATGTGTACTATGTTGTGAAAGTACACTTAGAAAAAAATTTAGACATAGTAGGAGAGTAAATGAAATTATTACTATCTGCAAATGGTATGTTTTCACCATATAAAACTCAAAGAATCTCCAAATTAATGTTAGGAATAACTGGAAGAATTTAACAAGCAAGAATTTAGCAAGCAACAAGAATATAAAATTCAATTTCAATTGAATTTCATATTCTTGTTACAGATTTAGAAAAAGTATTTCTAAGAGATACCAGTTTTACCAAGGGAAAAACATGTAAAGTACTTAAGAATATAGCTGATAAAAAATAGTCAAACTCTCACACACACAAAAAAGTTAAACTATAAAGAAGATCTAAATGTATGGAGAAATCTATTATGTTTGTAAAGAGAAAGAATCAATAATCTAAAGATGTTCCTTTCTACAATGTTAATCAATGGATGTGCAATTAGGACACAAACAGTTTTGTTGATAATCTCATAAACGAATTTAAACATTCAGAGGGAAAAACAAAGGACCAGAATAGGCAACAGATTTCTGAAGATAAACAATATGGTAAAGAATTTTATTTGACCAACCATAAGGCTTTTTACTATAGAGTAATACAGAAATGGGGATAGCAAATTTGACCAGCCTGAGTGATCCAAGAGAGTGCAAAGCAAAAGCTGCAATGTCATTTTAAACCTAACCTCACAAGTTGCATGGCCATTTCTGCAGTATCAGATTGGTTACATGGGTCAGCCCTATCTGACATGGCATGGAATCATGCAAGCATGAGAGTGTGAGCACCAGGAAGCAGGGGTCATTGGTGTCATCTTCATAGCTTGCTGCCAGAGTTGGAACCTGGTACTTTGTTAGTCATGGGTTGGAAGTTCTGTGTAAGGGTTATGGCTATTCTCTCTCTCTCTCTCTCTCTCTCTCTCTCTCTCTCTCTCTCTCTCTCTCTCCCACACACACACACACACACACACACACACATAAATACATAAAAATGGTCTGCAGATGTAAATTATAGAGAAGTGACTCATTGAATTATTTGTGTAGCTTACCTATTAGTTGATCTGACCTTTAACAATATTGCTCTGAGGACATCAAACCAGCAATGATGTCTAGCCATTTGTATTTTCTCTCAATATAGCTTTAAATAAAATGAAACACTATTTTTAAAGGGTGTTCAGATATTTCTAATTTAAGAAAAAACTTTACTTATAAATTCAGTTACCAGGGAACTGCCAGACTTATTTGTGCAGGAGCTCATCTGATTGTAGATACCACTTGCTCAGCACTAATTTTGTGCCTGGCACTGTGCTAAGAGCTCTACATAAATTATTGTTTTTAACATGCAGATCATCATTATGAGACTGCTAAGTTTACCTTGTTTTTTTTTCTTTTAATAAATCTTTATTGTTCAGATTATTACAATTGTTCCTCCTTTTCCCCCCATATCTCCCCTCCACCTGGCTCCCACCCCACCCTCTGCCCTTACCTCCCCCCCACATTGTCCTCATCCATAGGTGTATGATTTTTCTCCAGTCTCTCCCTGAAACCCCCATCACCTCTTTCCCCCTGAGAATTATCAGTCCACTTCCTTTCTATGCCTCCAATTCTATTACATTCATCAGTTTATTCTGATCATCAGATTTTCAATTCACTTGATTTTTAGATTCACTTGTTGATATGTATTTGTTGTTCATAATTTTTACCTTTACCGTTTTCTTCTTCCTCTTCTTAAAGAATAAGATGAACTCCTTTAGTTTTTTCTTATCTGTGAAGCTCTTTATCTGCCCTTCAATTCTGAATGATAGCTTTGCTAGGTAGAGTAATCTTGGTTGTAGGTTCTTCTATTCATCACGTTGAATATTTCTTGCCATTCCCATCTGGCCTGCATAGTTTCTGTTGGGTGCTCTCCTTTAGGTAATTAATTATTTTTCTCTTGCTGGTTTTAAAATGCTCTTGGTATTTTAATTATGATGTGTCTTGGTGTGGTCCTCTTAGGATTTCTTTTGTTGGAGGTTCTTTGCGCTACCAGGTGGGGGAAGTTTTCAGTCATTATTTCTTCAAATAAGTTTTCAGTATCTTGCTCTCTCTCTTCTTCTGGTACCCCCATAATTCTGATATTGGTATGCTTGAAGTTGTCCCAGAGGCTTCTTACACTATCTTCACATTTTTGAATTCTTTTTCTTTTTTCTTTTCCAGTGGAGTGTTTTTTGCTTCTTTGTATTTCAAATCTTTGACTTGATTCTTGCATTCCTCTAGTCTGCTGTTAGGTTTCTATATAATATTTTTTTATTTTAGTCAGTGTATGTTTAATTTCTAGTTGGTCCTTTTTCATCTTCAGTTCGTCCTTTTTCATATTCTCTTGGGTCTTACTAAATTTATCCATTTTTTCTAGGAAATTATTTAAAAACCTTATAACCATGGTTTCAAACTCTATATCCAGTTGTTTTCCTCCATTTCTTTCATTTGTGATCTGTCCTTTTGTCTGTACATATTTCACTGCTTCCCTGAACTGGTAGAGTAGCTTTGTGTGCTAGCTGTCCTATGAGGCCCAGTAGCTTTGCCTCCCCAGTTACCTGAGGTGGACACTCTTGATGCACCCCTTTGTGGGCTGTGTGTACGGTCTTGTTGTAGTTAATTCTTTTTTTTAATTAATTAATTAATTAATTTTTTTCCCTATTGCCCTCCCCACCCTCCTGTACATGCCCTCATCCATTTACCCTGCCCACCCCCCCATTACCCTGTATCCACTGGCCATGCCTACACACATGCATACAAGTCCTTTGGTTGATCTCCTACAGGCCCCTCCCCCCCAACCTCTCCTGCCTTCCCACCACAGCGTGACAGTTTGTTCATTGTTTCTCTGCCTCTGCCTCCCCCCTACCCCTTGACTCTTGTCTTCAATGTAGTTAATTCTTGATTGTTGTTGGTATCACCGGGGGTTGGGGGGGTGGAATTTACCTCCAAGCCAATTGGTTGTGAGGATCAGCTGTATCTGCACATGCGTGCTTGCCTCTGGACCTCTGCCTTTTGTGTGTGAGCCTCTAGAACTCTGCCTTTCCAGTTTCCCTGAGTTTCCATGCTCTCTAGGGACCAGTATGAGTCTGGGTCCCCAGGGTCTCACCTGATACTGGGGTTCAGTGCAGTTGCACCTGGATTTAAGTGCTGTTGGGAGGTTCTGTTTTTCTCCTGCTACAGAAAGCCAGCATCACAATCAGCAGTTAGTACTCCAGACCTCTGTCTTTTGCAGCTCCCCTAAGTTTCCCTGCACCCCTTCCTTTTCACGACAGTCCAGACTCCCCCCCTATGAGTCTCGCCTGGAGCTGGGGTTCAATGCAGTCAGAAGTGGGGTTCAGTGCTGTCGGGATTTTCTGTCTCCCTCCTGCTAGAGGAAGCCAGCCAGACCCTCCTCTGCCCGTCCTCTCCACGAGCATGTCTCCAGCTCCTCTGAGTCTTTGTGAGTCCCTTTCTTCTAGTTGTAGAATTTTTACTCAGCAAGTTTTCCTTGGTTCTGGATGGTGTCTATTCTGTCTTTTAGTTGTAATTTTGAAATTGTTCTGTAAGACAGCAGCTTAGGTGTTCACCTATGCCACCATCTATTTTCTCTCCTCCTTACCTTGTTTTTCACACAAGAAAATGAAAACTTGAAGAGGTTGAATATCTTGGTCGTGCTTCCTCAAAAGTAACAGAAAGAGCACTAAAACCCAATTCCAAAGCTATGGTCTTAGACACAGGTACTCATTTCTTTAGGAAATAGATTATTTTTCCTATTAAAAAATAGAGTCTTGGCCTTTGCTGAAAGACCGTTATCTTCTGCACCACGTGAGAGGAAATATTTTTTTCTAAGATATTTAATTTACCATTGGGATAGACCTCACATTTAGAAGACATGAGCCCAGAAAATTTGATTTCTGAGATATATACATGGTGAGGATTGAAAACACTAGGGAAATTCTGTGAGCAGTGCCCACATATGGTTATTTGCTAAGCTACATTAACCTACTGGATACTAAGAAAAAAAGTGTTATTGGAGTTATCAGATTCTCTTTACTTGCACAAATACAATACTAACAATTCCTTGTCTTCAGAAAAGCACTGATATTTTTCTCGCACCTATAATAAGTGCTATGAGCTCCAACTTCCCTTTGATTTAGACAATTGTCTAAATTGCCAGTACTGTCCATTATTTCTGGCATTCAGCAGCAACACATTAAATTCTGAAAAGATCTAATTAATTCTGTGTGACATGATAGGTTTTTGAAAGATTTCACCTGAGTTGATGGATTCATTAATTTCAGAACATCTCGTATGCCTTCTGGAATTTTCATGTAGAGTTTAAATGTCATTTTATAAAAAGATATTTACTGCACAGTATGTTTGTCTGATTAATTTTAGAGAGCAAGTAGGAATTGCTTGAATTGTCTGTGGTTGTACCACTGGCCTTAAATATGTCTCATTGGGTTTCTTGGTGATGTGTATGCAACCACACATGTGAATTTAGGTGCACATGTGTGTGATAGGTTCAGAATGGTGATTTTGCTTTGCAAAACTTAACACACATTTTTCAAGATTTTTTTCAGGTGGAGCCTTTTTCCACAATTATTTCAGCTGTAGGTAACCCAAGAGCTTGACTGCAGTGTATTTCGGGAAATTCCTCTGGAGTGGGAGGGTATGCTAATCAGCATATCTAAAGATATTAGGTTTTAGTCCTCTTTCTGTTACTTCTCATCAAGAGGACAGACTTCCGAATTCAGAAGGATAAGTGCTAGGGATTGGAACAAACAGAAGTACATTGCAAGCAGCTCTCTTCACACAAGGCATGGGCTGAGGATAAATGTCAAGATCTGGGAGCTGCAATGGTTTCAGGCCTCAGCAGTTTGTATAGCGTTGGGGGAATCTGAGACAATATAAGGAAACACCAGCAGTCCTGGGGAAAGGTGCTGTTAGTCGTAAAGGGTAGTTTTCAACACTGGGTCATCGGCCCCTATGAACTCAGGTGCAAATTATGAAACAAAGGCTGACACTCGGGCAAGCTGAATAGCCTGACAGTGTGAGAGTGATTTGTCTTCAGGGCAACCTGATGACCTAGTCCAAGATCAGCAGTTTCTAGGCTGGAAGTTTGAGGAATAAACTCAGATTCTATAAGATAGTGGGTAGATCTACTAAATCACTGTTGGTTTGGATGAGCTGTGTGGTTGACATGAATGGAACCAGTGTGGAGGGAAATGGTACTTTGAACCCACCATGTTTTCTCCAGCTTCCTGGAGAAAAGCCAGATAAGTCAAGTAACAACTTCTCTGCATCTGTTTTCTCAGTGACAAATAGAGACACTATCTTAAGATCCTTCTGGGTCAAGGAGCAAGATGGACTTACTGGCACAGCATGAGGGTAATGATGCTGGCAGAGACCTTTAGATGCCATTATCCCAAAGTTCACACTCTAGTTCACTCTCCCTCAGCCTTGGTTTTATTTTTTTACCTTCATGCAGGCTCCTTTTTTGGATGAGCAAATATTTGCTACTTATAACAGCTTCTTCATCGTGATCCACCTTCTAACATCCCACATCACTCTTCCTTCCCACACCCCTGTTGCCCATAAATGTCAGGTACCGGTGCTGCCTCATCGAGGCCCACAGCCATCTGTCATGTTCCACATTGTAATCCAATCTTCTCCAGAGAATCTCACCCCCTGGATAGTAATTTCTTTATTCCTTGTCTAAGTCCCTTTTCAGTTTCTTTAATATAAAAAAATTATATGTTGGTTTGGATGAGCTGTGTGGTTGACATGAATGGAACCAGTGTGGAGGGAAATAGCTGTTTAATGAGATTTTATATGACTAGCAAATTAGAACAATCTTTATGGAGACATCACTCTTTATGCACAAACAGGGTGGAGGAAGGCAGGATGGACCTGTCTATGTTGTGTTATATCCTGTGAGAGGATTTCCAAAGCAGGGCCACAGCTCCTTTTTGGGGATCCCTTGTGCCTGAACCCCATTTCTCCAGTGCATTTTCACTGAACCAGCTCTTTCTGGCTTTGGCTAGACCAGTGTTTGGCAAACGGCAGCTCTGTTGACCAATGAGTTTGCCGAGCACTGGTCTAGACAACCATCCTTCTGTCTCCTAGAGAGCAGACATGGATCCGAGAAATGGGGCTAGGGCAGGTTTTGAGTGATGGTAATGACTTCTCCTTTTTTATGGTTTAGGCTTTGTGACAGAGTTGGACTTGCTTACCCATTCTTCTCTTCATGGTAAGTTCTGATACAAAACATTCCTCGGCATCCTACAAATAAATATGTTTATAATTGGCTAGGGCACTTCCGAGTAGTTGCTGAAACATATCTGAACCCAAGATCAAGGCACAGCTGAAGCTCAGTTTGACACTTGGGGGATAATGCTGAACCCAAGAAACCAGGATAAGCTGTATGGGCCCACCTTGGTAGCAGAGAAAGGTCAATAAAGCTACAATGTGAATGTGACAGAGCTGCTGGCGATGGGGGACCAGTTAATAGTTCACTATTCAAAATGCTTTGAGTGGTGGCCAAAATATAGGTTTTGCTTATGACTGTAATGTGAAGTATAATTCAAAAAAGTATAAACTTAATAAAATATTAATTAAGTTCATTAACAAACAAAAATGCTATAGGAACAAAAGAGATTGTGAACCCAAACTATTATCACAATGTTAGTGATATTTAATACTGGCACCTGATTTCATCATTTTATTATTTTTTCATTGGTTCCTTAGTATGTAGATGAAAGGAGAGTGAGGTGGGAAGGATGCTGGTAGCACAAATTTCCATGTCAGAGACTGAGTCTCAGAGATGACACATGGCCTGTCCATGCGCACACATCTGGTGAGATACAAAGCCGGTTAGAGTCTAGACAGCAGTAACACGTGCCCATGGGGGACAGCTGCGATTATGGGACATGGAGATCATGTTGACTGGGGATATGTTGGTTTAAGTTGTTGGTAAGAATTCCAAGGGAAAGTGAGACTGAGATGAGGAACATGATCAGGTTTAGTTTTACAGTGAGGTTTTGTTTAAGATAATCCCTAAATTCACTTGTGTGGGGTCAGGGGGACAGAACTAACCAAGAGTGGTGCCAGGCCTGAGCCCAAGTCTGTGCAAAGGCATGGGAGACTCAATCCTGCTGGAGGCAGTGTCTATACCCTCTTTTCCTCATTCATGCCATGCTCTTCATACATGCCCTGTGCATGTCTTCCAACTCCATGAAGACTCTTCAGGGGCAGAAGCTGTGTCATGGTTCCACAGTACTAAGCACAGAGCTGGGTACAGAGGACACCCAGATAACTCCTTGGTCCCAGAAATTCTCTAGACCCAACTGTCTGTGACAAGTAAAATCATACACATAATTATAAAGGTTGTACGATTTATTGCTCCTGTCATGCTACAAATAACATTTTTAATTATTAAAAAAGAAATATGTCCCGACCCGCGGGTTAAGTCAACGAGGACCCTAGAGGGGGAGTGGGGATGAAAGGGACAAGAGACACAAGGAATGGAGACAAGACAAAGTTCTGATCAAGTCTCGTTTATTCAGGAGGAGTTCAGGGTATTTATAGGGAGAAGGAGGAATGAGGAAATTATCTAAAATTCCTAGCCCTTAAGGCAAAACACCTGGCCTAGCCCTTAAGGCGAAACACCTGGCTTACGGGAAAGAGATAGGGTTTGGGGTAATAGAAACCTAGCCCAAGGTTAGTGCTAATGTGGCTGGAGCTTACTACAAAATGGCTGTCAAGCACAACAAGTTTCCCACAGAAATATAAGGAAAAAGGGATGTAAACCAACAGCAAAAATGTAGAACTATAAGAATAACTTGAAGGTAGACTATTGCACATATAATAAGGGAGGTAGGGAAAAATAGGGGCCCTCACCTGCTTTCTGTGTGTTCAGCTTTGGGCTGATCCCCTTGGAAAATTCATTGACCTTTGAAGTTACACTCAAAACCTAGTTTCCTGAACTAGTTATCTCTACTGAGTTCTCTTATCAGCACTGCCCGTTTATCTGCCTGAGCTGCTTCATTTACCATCAGCCTTTGAAACAGAATTATTCCAGAACCAGGAAGAGACACAACAAGGGGTGGCTGACTCAGCAGCAGTGGCTGGAGGCAGAGGGAGTGGGAAACGGATGGGACCACCACCTGGAAGGAGGGTCTAGAGTTTCTTTTCTCTGTGGAATTCCTTTGCTATAGAATTATTGACTCTCATGGTGGAAGGTACCTCCAACTTCATCCATACCAACCCTATCTAAAGTCTAAGTCCTCCGGTGATGGCAGACTCACTCTCCTTGAGCCAAGATTGCAGGCTCAGGCTTTTTGCTGCCCCACACTCTGGTCTCACCCTTTATATGTGACAGGACATCGTGGGTGTTGGCCAAGGATGCAGGACACAAGGGGGTGATTTGGGATGGATGGCAGTCTAATCCTCTCTCCTTGCTGTTACCAGGCAGGGCCAGCAGGTGTTAGGGGAAGCAAAGCAGCTTCCACTCGGAGTCCGTGAGAGCAAAGGCGACATGTGAGTGATCAGCCTCTGCCAGGCTTGGGAAGGGCAGGCGGGCTTAAGGCAAAATAACTGAACCGTCAGCTAATAGTCAATCCATTTTCCCTGAAGAAGAAACTTAATTATTAGGGGTGTGGGGAGGAGAGGGATAATGAAAAGTGGGGAGGCGTTGCTATAACAGAGCTTACTTTACTAGTGCTTTCTGTCTCACTGTTCCTGAGAACTATTTCCCAGGCATAAAGAACCCCTCTGAGCCCCAGAGCAATGAGATTTTCTAAACTTTTTCATTTGTTTTTGCTGTTCCAACCTAAAAAGCAGAAAAATGTTGCTTGAAGGGAAATATCAAGTTTTAGAAAAAGAACTTTGTGTTCAAGTTGACCTGTCTGAGGCCTAAGTCCATGTTTTATCCAGAGAGGATGTTGTCCTTGGGTTTCTGCTGGGAGGCTGAGTTTTGTAGTCAGCATTCAGAATCTATTTTGGCTGCTCACTGTGAGATGAAGAGCAAATTGCTAACCTCGGTATCATTTGTTAAAATGGAGGAGTAATGATCACTATGGTACAGATTAAATGACTATTAAAGTACCCGAATGAGGCACATGGCTTTCTGTCCAACAGAAAGAAAATGCAAACCATGTGCAAATCTTTAAATTTTCTAGTGACTGCACAAATGGGTGCATTAACCTACTGGTTACCAAAAAGTAAAAGGAAGCAGGGGAAATTCATTACTTTATTTAACTGATAATATCCAAAATATCATTGCAACAGGTTAACAGCATAAAAATTCATGAGTAATTTTACACTGTCTTAAACTCCCAGTTTGTATTTTATACCTACAACCCACCTCAGTTTAGACTAGTCAACTTTCAATTACTCTATAGGCACATGGGGCAGTAGCTACAATATGAAACAGCATAGCTCAATATAATTATTAGTTGTGTGCATGATTTTTTGTTTTGTTTTAAATATAGCAGGGAGCTTCAAAGGGATGAAATGTTGCCACTACCGTGTAGATGTTAGAAAAAACAAACTCCTGCCTGGCCCAGTTAATAAGTCCTACTGCGGGACAAGAGTTATGAGTTCATTTGAGAGGGACTGTATACTAAGCCATTAATAGCTCTTACTTTATTAGGGAAGGAGCATCTCAGAGCTCTCCGAGCAATTGGGTTTTGAGGGATAGAAGGTGAACCACGTGCGTTAGCAATGTCATGTCTCCCCTTGTCAACAGGTGTTGGTTATAGAGATGGATGCCTGCTGGCTGTGAGAAGGGGCTGCCCACAGGTTCCCTGCAGCTAAGAGGGTCCAGGTGCCTGCTCTCCTCCCACACCTGGAGCACCAGCTGC
This sequence comes from Lasiurus borealis, assembly GCA_004026805.1. Classification (NCBI taxonomy): domain Eukaryota; kingdom Metazoa; phylum Chordata; class Mammalia; order Chiroptera; family Vespertilionidae; genus Lasiurus; species Lasiurus borealis. The sequence goes on along the minus strand of PVJN01004984.1, from coordinate 46,617 downwards.
CACTGGGATTACACAGGTGAGATTGTTCCATTCAGATTCTTCTGGTTCCCTCAAAGGGAAGAAAAAAATAAATTCCTCTTCAATAGCAGGAAGGCCCCAGTCTGTCCCTTGCCTTAATCTCTCCCCAAATAAAGGAGAATCAGAGAAGAACCACTTGATAGGCTGCAGTGAGGTGCAAGGGCCCTGGGGTAGGAGGTGGCAGGGAGGCAGCCTGGGCAGTGCCGCTCCAGCCCAGGGAATGCGACTCTCCTAGAGAAGGGTAGTTGCTTTCCTCAAGTAGCAGTGCAGCAGTGGATGACTGCCATACACCCAGCACACTAACAGCAGGCAGGAGCCAAGGGCTGGGGCCTGAGTCTTTTCCCTCCTGGATCCCCAAGGAACTTGTAGCCACATCCTGTGTCCTGGAGTGTTCCTAGTATGGGGTTGTGCATGTTCTCTCTCTTTTTATTTAAATCAATATTTTCCTTTTAGTTTTTGGAAGAACTGATGTTTGAAGCCATCTCTAATCATCCTTGGTTTTTTATTTTAATGTTACTGTTGTGTTTGTCAAATTCTACCTTACACTTTATATGGGACCACTCAACTGCTTTATTTCCTGCTTTCTTTAATTGAACACTTAAGTCATCTTTTTAAAATGTATAAATTTAAGACTGTGAGTTTCCCATCGCTATTTTTGTTGCATTATGCATTCATTGCTATTCAATACAAAATATTTCATATTTCAGCCCAGCAGCATGGCTCAGTGGTTGAGCATTGACCTATGAACCAGGGGGCCAGGTTTCCATTCCCAGCCAGGACACATGTTCAGGTTGTAGGCTCAATCCCCAGTAGGGGGCATGCAGAAGGCAGCTGATCATTCTCTCTCATCATTGAAGTTTCTCTCCCTCTTTCCCTCTTCCTTCCTCTCTGAAATCAATAAAAATATATTTAATTTTTTTTGTATTTCAAATTTACTTTTAAAACATATTTAGAATTATTTCCACAATAAGAAATCTATAAATAAACCATATTCAATGGAAAAGTAATGACAAATACAAATAATAAAGAATGTAGGAAAAAAAAATGCTAAATTTCATCATTGTGAAATGATCACCTACAGTTGATGATCACTCCTCGTGAATGTCCTTCATGTGTCCCTATGCACATAGGTGCACACACATGTGTTTATATAATAGGATCATATCATGAACACTGATTTTTTTTAACAAATGTAAGTTTAATTTCCAAATGTATGATTTTAGGGAGCATAGATAATTTTTCATTTTTATCTATAGAGGCCCAGTGCACAAAATTCATGCATGGTGGGAGGGGGGGCAGTTCCTCAGCCCGGCCTGCACTCTCTCCAATCCAGGACCCCTTGGAGGATGTCCGACTGCTGGCTTAGGCCTGATCCAGGAATCAGGCCTAAGCCAGCAGTCGGACACCCCTCTTGCAATCTGGGACTGCTGGCTCCTAACTGCTTGCCTGCCTGCCTGGTTGCCCCTAACTGCTCCCCTGCCAGCCTGACTTCCCCCTAATCTCTCCCCTTTCAGCCTGATCGTCCTCTAACTGCCCTCTCCTGTAGACCTGATTGCCCCTAACCACCCTCCCCTGCTAGCCTAATATCCCCTAACTGCTCTCCCCTGCCAGCCTGATAACCCCTAACCACTTTTGCCTCAGCCCCCGCCACTATGGCTATGTCTGGAAGGATGTCCAGAAGTTGTCTTGTCTAATTAGCATATTACCCTTTTATTAATATAGATGTTATTAGCAATATATAAATTCCTTAGTTTAATTGAGAATTCCTTTGTTGCCCAATCTATACTAATGAGGAATATGTAAATTGACCAGGATGCCATCATGTAACAACCAATCGGGATGGGGGCAGGGCTGCGTTGGAGAGTTCTCAGCATGCCTGCCCTGGGGGTCTGAAGGGCACAGATAGGAAGGAAGAGCTGAGAGGCAGTCAGGAGATCAGACCAGGAAGGGAGCGCAGATTGGCAGTTAGGGTGATCAGGTCAGGAGGGGAGAGCAGATATGTAGTTAGGGCAATCAGGCCAGCAGCAGAGAGCAGATAGGAAGTTAGGGTTATCAGGCTAGTAGGGGAGAGCAGTTAGGGGGATCAGAACAGGAGGGGAGAGCAATTAGACAGTTAGGGGGATCAAGCACAGATGGAAGAGCAGTTAGGGTCATCAGGCAGGCAGGCAGGTGAGTGGTTAGGAGCCAGTGGTTCTAGATTGCAAGAGAAATCCCAGATTGGTGAAGGCCCAGGCCAGGCTGAGAATCACCCCTCCCCCTGTGTATGAATTTCATGCACTAGGCCTTTAGTTATAAATAATTGTTTTAATCTTCTATTTATCAGTGAACAAATTGACTGCACATGTCTGTATATAATCAAGATTAGCTGTATTATTTAAATAGTCTGTAACCCCTTCTTGTCCACTTCATAGATCAGGTTCCATGAAACCCTTGGCCACAACTCCCACTCTGATTATGGATTTAGCAATTTCAACCAGTAATTCTATTGAGTTTTGCCATATCTCTCTCTATATATATATATAAAGCCAGTGACCAGAATGCCATAACAACCAGAATGACCAGTCACTATGATGCCCACAATGGACATAATCCTAGCAAACTGACCAATCAGTGGGTGGAGCCAGCTGGCTAGCCTCCCATGGCCTCTCCCTTTGGCCAGCCCCATCCCTGATTGTCCCAAAGCCCCCCCCCCAACCCCCCCTGACTGGCCCCAGCCCTGATTCCCCCTCCCCATCCTAGTAAGGGCTGGCCCAGCTGGTCAACCTCCTGAAGCCTTCCCCCACCCACTTGCCTAGCCCCTGGTGGGCCCTCCTCGCCCCAATTGGCCTATGGTCTCAACCCCAAGCCAGTTCTACCTCCAATTGTCCTCCCCGCCCACTGTGATCAGGGGCAGGGCCTCTCCTCCAGGCTGTTGGCCCCTCATCAGCCCCTCACACCCCATTCAGGGGCAGGGCCAGCTGGCCCACTGTCCATAGCCCCTCTCCATAGCCAGCCCTGCTCTAAATCAGCCCTCCCACCTCATTGTGGGCAAGGCCCACAAGCCAATTACCCTCGGCCTCTCCCCGCAGCCGGCCCAACCCTAATCAGGCCCCGAACAGGGTGGACCGACCAACCAATCTCCCACCATCTCTACCTCCTGACAGGCCCAGCCCCAGTCCAATTGGTGCCAGGCCAGTTGGACCCCACCCATGCATGAATTCGTGCACTGGACCTCTAGTATTTTATAAGATTTTAAAGTTAGGTGCACACAAGTTTGTAGTAAGCTAATGATAGACTCTTCTTTATCAGTTTCATCCATCATTTTCCCCAAAATGTCTTTTATTCCATAATAAAGCAGCTATTTTAATTTTGCTTTAATTAATATTTTCCTGGTATACTTTTTTCATAATTTTAAACAATATTAAATCCTTCTTTCAAACAAAATATAAGTGGATTTTATGTTTTTAATTACTTTGATTACTGATATAGGTTTACCACCTTATTTTGTATTTCCTACTTAGTATTCTAAAGTTTTTATTTGATTTCTTCTTGTCTGCCCCTGCAAGATGGATCTTTTCGTTCCTATGTTTCCTCTGCTGGCTTGGAAGTCTTCTATTCTACTATTTCAGCAATTCCCTTTATACTTTTTAACTTGCATTTCTTTACCATTTTTCTCACAAAATAAAAAGTTGGTCAGTTTCCATACACCCTCTCCCAATAAAAGAAAGACTTATGAACCCAGTTTTTCCCTGTATTCTTCCTTTCCCAAACCCAATGTTTTCACTGGCTAGTTCTTTCCATTACCTCCTGCTTTAAAATTCTGAAAAGTACCTATGACATTTCATGCCAGCATAATTTCCTTACTTCTGTAATCATTTCTATTTCTCTCTGCTGAATCTTCTCAATGGGGTTCTTGCTGAAGTACCTTCTTTACAGGTTTAGTAGGTCAAAAACACCTCAGTTGTCCTCACTTTGCTAGTCAGCATCTTAATAAACTGCTACTTGTCTCACCTCTCTGAAGACATTACCACATTGTCTTCTACCCTCTGTTATTGATAATGAGGGAATAGCTTTAATTTGTATTGTTATTCCTTTGCAGCTTCTCGCTCACACTCTGCCCCCCAGGTTTTAAGCTTCTCTTGGTCCTTCACATTCTAACAGGGTTCGTAGGCACTGTCCTTTTTATACCACATAGATTCATTCAGAAGGTGTGAAGGCGCATGAATTTACCCACCACTGTCCCTGTGGTCCTGCTGTGACTGCAGTGTTGACATTAGTCTGCTTGGGACACCCTGCCTTCGCTCACCACAGTGGGCCTTCCTTCAAATGGGGGTGGAGTGACATCCCAATATTTCAGGGTGTTGCCTTTATTTCTTGCAGGACTTCAGGGTACAGTGGGGCCGGAGCCCTTGAAGAGTTAACATGTCAGAGCTCTCCTTTCCTGGGCCACCCGTTTTCAAATGTACAGTGAGAGGAACATTTAATTGTTGCCAGGGAATATTTTTTGCAAATGTTGCCTTTCACTCTTACATATTTCATTTGTCATTGGGACAGGAATCCCAATAGTTAGCTTTCCACCATCATCTTCAACTTGAACCTCCCTGTGCTATTTTCATAGTTTAACAAAAAGCGAGTGTTTTCTTTCTCCAGCCAGTGGGGAGAGAGGCCACCTGGAATCTCCCCACCAGCCCCATCTCAGGACCTGAAAGAGATCAGACTCCTAGAGAAAGTGATTACCCAGTGGGCAACATTCCTGGGACGGAGGCACCTACCCAGCACAACCAGCAGGCATGAGCAGAGGACAGTGGCTGTCACTTGCCCATGGATGCTGACCTGCAGGAAACAGCGGAGCTCATAAAGAAGCTCCTGGTACCCAGACCTCAGCCATTCAACTCATTCTATCATGAATCCTGAGCCGAGTTCTCCTGGCATAGAAGTCCCTCTCCCGGAGTCTGCCTCTGTCATGCCACTTCATCATGCCCATCCGACTCTGGCCTGGCCTAGCTGTTCTGGGTGAGAGGGGTTTCAAGTACGCCTGTGCAGCATCATATCAGAAGACCTGCCTAGGGGGAACGGTTGGGATAAAAATGGAAGACAAATCCCTGAGAGCCTGAAATCTGTGCATTGGTGAGAATCAGAAATAATTCTGGCCCTTACGGGTTTGGCTCAGTGGATAGAGTGTTGGCTTACAGACTGAAGTGTACCAGGTTTGATTCTGGTCAAGGGCATGTACCTCGGTTGCAGACACATCCTCATTGGGAGGTGTGCAGGAGGCGGCTGATCGATGTTTCTCTCTCATCGATGTTTCTAAATCTCTATCTTCCCTTCCTCTCTGTAAAAAATCAGTAAAAAATATTTTTAAAAAAAGGAAAAAAGAAAATTCTGAATCTTTGTAAGGTAATGCATACTCACATGTGCCTGCACACACTTGCTTATACACAGTGACATATGCACATACACATTGATGCACATGCATACCCTCCCC